>JAQQAE010011575.1:0-13549 GCA_029823295.1 Pseudamia nigra | reverse complement strand
AAAATTAAAAATGTGACATTTTTGGACAGTGAGGCTTATAATCAGGTGCGGTTTATAGTGCGGAAATTACGGTAATACAGTGGTTCCTCGTTTATCGCAGGGGTTACGTTCTAAAAATAACCTCCAATAGGCAAAATCCGCAAAGTAGATTCCTATGGAAAAACTCGCTCCGGATAAGCTGAAAACACTCTGCACTGCACAGCACAGGAGACACAACACGGAGGACATTGACTGACAATGGCCTTAGCCAATCAGGAAGCAGAACACAATGCGCGGGTTCTCCTTTAGTCAATCAGGACACAGAACACAATGCGTGTTCATACGCTGTAAAAAAAAAAAATGTGAAAATTGCACTTTAAAAAATCCGCGAAATAGCGAGGCCGCAAAAGGTGAACCGCGATATAGCGAGGGACCACTGTATATGATTACTAATAAATTCATTGTTGCAGCTCTAAACAAAATTGAAATCCACAACAATAATTGGTGAAATTAACAAAATAATTAGCAACACAATCATAAAATGAACAAAAATAAATCAACAAAGAAACAAAAAAATGGACCTAAATCTAATAAACCAATAATCTTGTAAATAAAATAAACAAATCTAATTTTCTTTACTTCGAGTACTATCAGTGAAATAAACAAAATGAACAAAAAAGAATAAAATAATGAATAAAATCAGCCAAAACTGTAAAAATGGTAAACAAAACAAACAAAAAAATCTACCAAAAAAATCAAAATCGAAATACTGAGAAAAAAAAAAAAACAATAAAAAGAAACAAAATGTGCACTTAATCAACTAAGTAATTGAGATAATAAACAAAAGGAGCAAAATGGGCACAAACAAAGACATAAACAAAGAAAAAAAACAAACCAGCAGATAGCCAACTCTATAAAAAATAGTTCCATGGCATATTTTGGTTCCAACTCTGTGTTTGCGAAAGGAAGATTTGGTACTTTGCCAATTACTGCGTTTATTCCCACACATCCTCCTGATTATGAAATCTATGTTTCAACTAACAGTGTAATAAATTCAATATTCTGTATTATCAAGGCATTTTAGGCTGTGTACCCATACCTAACCTTCCAGACTAACTTTTGGACCTAGGAGCACATGTGCTTCCAACCTGAAAAAGCTGGGCGCACAGGCCAAAATTTAGGCGCACAGGCCAAAACTGTGGTCACACAAAGTACCATGATACTTTTCTGAATATTTGTTATAAAAAGTATTAGGTAAAGAACTGAACACGAAAAGGGGGTTTATTGGCTTCCCAAACCCTCTTTTCTATGGCGTCTAGTAGAGGTCAACTGAACTGCAGCCGGGTCACACAGACAGACAGTTGCAATATTCACAAGCATTTACACACTGACTGGACAAACTTCCTCAATGTAACTCATACGATCTGAAAGCCGACCTACTCCTCTACCATACAGTACAGACGGACTTTCACAGAAACATATGAAATATGAAGAAATGTGTTCCAAAGAAATATGTTCCTTGCATAAAAACATTAATTACATAACTGCTAGCAGTATTGATTTAATATTGAAAATTATTTGATTTTAAGAATGTATGACAGAAGGAAATGCATGAGCATTTGAACCACACCATGACCTTACTCTGTGCCCTCCTTTACAAAAAGCTATCAAATATTGAATAGAGACATACCTTCAATCTACATGACCCACCAGCACATTGACAAGATGACCCTCCTTCAGAATGCATGCATTAGTGCTGGACCATACCACATTTTTAAGATTTGATACGATACCGATTACTTTTTTGGGAAATTGAATCAATGCTGATACTGATAATTTCTTATTAGTGATTTTTTTCAGTCAAAATATTATTGCGACAGACAATAATATGACCATTTAACAACTTCAATGTTGCAAAAATGACATTTAAAATATATTTTTATATTTTAAAAGTACTTTTAGTTGACATGTTATACTTTTTTTACTCTGAGACAGAAATATCAGCTTCGGTCATTTATTTTCATGGTATGAAAAACATGATAGACGATTTGAATTTTCTCTGAAGAAATGTTAAAACAGTCTCTTCATCAAGACAATTTTAAAATGACACTGTGATCATTATGTTTGTGTATTTAGGGACAGACAGACACATTATAAATACCTGGGTACACTGTGTTGTTCATGTGTATCATGATGTGTCTTCAGGTGTTTGACGTGGATACTCATGTTGCTGCTGTACTGAACTTTCTTCTCACACAAACAACCCTGTGCCGTATTTTTTTATCTGGTTTATATAAGTCCATATCACGCTCCTCTTTATGTTGCACATTGCTACATTTTCTCCACTCACTAACATTTATGTGATGACTTGCTGAGCAGGTGCTAGCAGGCTACAAACAAACAAAGCTAAAAAGTGTCTACCACTCCTGTCATGTGATGTGTCTTTACCAATAGGCTGTCAGGTAAGGGGGGGTGTTAGTGTGAAAACACAAAAGTTAATTACGGGGTCATGCGTACAACGGCACTGTGTATGCAAGCTCTCCACAAAATAGCTCATGATGGAGCGATATATGTTGTCCTACTGTGTTGGTCGCACATGTGCGACTGATGTCAAAAGGTTAGTTGCAAAACATAAAAATTGGTTGCATATGCAACCATTTTGGTTGCAGTCTGAAGTGCTGCATACCCAAAAAATAATTATGAAAACTGGACAATTTAATCTCTCAGTCTACTTTCAAGGCTGCTGATGATGTACTTTTTTGTTGATACATGCAACTTCTTCTCAACTTGCTAATGTATTAATAACCTCTGTCGCATACAGTGATTCCATACACGTTACTTGTTCATGCTGCTTTCTCTTGCCTTATCTGGTGTTGCCTTGCTGCTGATTATTTGGTTACACTATCCCCCTGTTCCTTGAGTTTTCCTCCATGTCTTAAATACTTACTGTTGCATATAAAATCCTTATTTTTGTAGTAGTGGATATGCTGGAAATCTTTCTGTGTTCTGTTTTTTTTAGCTTTTCTTCCTTGCCTATTTTACAGTAACTCCTCCAATTCCCACCATGGTAAATAAGAAAGTGTTCCTAGTGACTTGCCTGGTTAAATAAAGGTCAAACAAAATGTAAAAAGAAAATACTCAAACAGACATGTAAATAAAGAGCTGTCATTAACAGAGATGAATGGTGTAAAGTGTAGGATGCATCATAAGTGTCTTTGCAGAGCAGTGTTAATGGAGAATGTATTTATTTGAGTGTTTTTGTGATGAGCCCTTAATTTTCAGTGTGCAGTTGCAGCTTAGTAGCTGTTCTTTCATGAACAACGGTAACATATTAATATCAATGGTCACCAGTGCCAGCTATTTCAGTCGCCCACTTATCCTCGCAAAGTGGAGCCAGACTACAACTGACCAAAAAAACTGCAGGCTGAAGCCCTGGCTCACTACACTCCATACTGTTTATGTTAAGATGCCTTTAAACATATGCAGTAGAAATCATATAGTAGGCCCATTTTTAGTCATTAGTCACTTCAGTTGATGAAAACGTTCTAAAAAGAATCAAAAGCCCTTTAACCAATTAGCTTGTAACCAAAATGATACACCTAAAAATTGCATACCAGTTTAATAGAACACATTTTCATTTCGTTTTCAAACCTATTTCACAAATTACACTTTACAATTGTTGCCATTTTTGTTTTTGTCAATATGCAAACTTGTCTTGGTTCATATTCTGGAAGTCTTGAAGCATAAAAATAATGTATACTTATTATGCATGTAAAAAGAATGCACACTTATATGCATTTTTATATGCAAACATAAATATGGAACCCAAATTTATAATTGAAATTGTACTGGGCTCATTTTAGCAAACAATCCCTAATAATGATTTCAGTCACAGTCACTTGATCAATAAAGAAATAAAGAAAGAACAGATGCAGAATAACTGGTAATAAATAAAATTATTAGTTGCAGCCCTACTTTCAAATTATTATTTATTTCTGTTTTAAATGGTAACTTCTGGCCCTGAATAAAAGTTGAAGAAATCCAGGCATTATAGTTCATAATATTATGAATGGCCACAGCGGAAAGTATGGGAAATATGAGAAACATTCATAAAGATTAGAATGACGGCGTATTTGCTCAGAACGAAAATATGCATGCATAAAAAATGAGAAAATCAACAAAACATTTATACATTTTGGATCCATTTTAGCTGGAAATAAAACAATACTGCGTTGGCATGCTTTTATTTTCCTCATTTTAAGCGGAAGTGCTTTGTGTAGCTGTGTGTACTTTGACAGTGATACAAAACGCACTCGTACTTCACCAGAATGATGAATGTTAGGGTCGGCGAAGGCGACACATCAAACGAGCCCAAGCCACACAAATAACACCACTGTGCGTTACCTCTGGCAGAAATATCCACTAGTTCAGTCATATATTGTATTAGAAACCACTTTCGTTTTCCTGGAGGTGGGAGAAAATTCTCATCTCAGCTATAACCCTCCCCTCCCCCGGTCTGCAAAGTGCTCATACCCAGGCTGGCCTGTTTGCTAACATCACCCCTGACTTAACTTAATCATTTCGCACTGTCGACATGGCAAAGGTCACTGAAAATGTCCCGTCCACTTCTGAAAACCCAGATAACGACGGACTAAACGCCTGCTGCACTATTTATCCCAGTTCACTGACTACTTGTTATAAGCTTCCTGGGTGTCCGTGCGCGTGATAACGAGCAAAAATCTTACACAAGTATAAAACAGTACTTGAACAACACTTACCTCTGAGTGACACCGTATTTAACGTCTAGCCTGTCGTTTCAGTCAATTTGTCAGTGTCAGTCGTTAAAATATCAACAGTTTTGCAGCATACTGTACACAGTGAAAATATCCACCCCGTCATGTAATGCTGAACGTGATTGGGCAGACGCTATGATTGACAGTCAGAATCCACCAATGAGAAGCGATGTTATATTACGGTGTTTTGAGATTAGAGTAACGTCCTCACATTTAATGTTCGGGACACGTGTTGTAAAATTGGGCCTATACATTACATACTGACTGTATAATCTTGCGCGGAATAGCGGTTTTTAGCAGTCTACAGGGGTTATTGAATTGTTCTTTTGGCATTTGCATAGTATTTTTAATCTCTTGAAGAATGCCAATGCTAGCTTTCACAATCGTATGAGCACTATAGAGACACACAGAGACTGTGGGCAATGATGGAAGAAGCATTAAGTGCCTTTACATAGGCTAAGTAAAAAGTACAAATGCCTTACATTAAAAATACTCCACTACAAGTACAGGTCCTGCTCTTAAAACTCCTCAAACCTCATTGTCAGCAACAGTATGAAAGGTAAAAGTGTCAAACTGCAGTATATTACTACAGAATTTATGTGTATATTTTTATTTCTGTAGATATGATCATGTTTGTTGCTACGCTGGAAGAACCACCAAGTACAAAGTTATTTACCTTTCACTGAGCAATTCAAAACTTTTTCAAAATCAAAAATGAACAAAATAAGCACTATACCCAGAAAATTCAATTCCATTCTATTCTATTTGTATAGCGCCAATCATAATTACAATGAACACATAATCAAGAAAATGAACACAATGCACAACACAATGGACTGAAAATTTATCAAAAGTGTCAGGAAGATTAAGAAAATAAGCAAAATACTCCACAACATGATTAAAAATGAACAAAATCAAGAGGATGAACTAAATACGCCTCACAATGAACACAATACTACAGAAAATGTATAAAATGACAACAATCAAGACAATAATTTAAACAATAACAAAAAGACCAAGAAGTGAACAAAATAATCAAGAAAATGAACAAAAATGTACACAAAATAATCAAAATACAAAATACTACCAATATGGCTTTTACTGAATAAATACTTTACGCAGGCTAAGTAGATGTCCCAATACCTTGCTGTGAAAATACTCCAGTACAAGGAAAAGTTCTATAATTAAAGCCCTATTATCAGAGAAACTATAAAAAGTAAAAGTATAGAAATTTGTAATCCTGTGTTTTTCAAACTTTTTCAAGATGTAAGCTAACTAAAACAATCAAAATCATCCATGAAATAAAAACAGGACCAAAACCATGACAATGAGAAAAATAATTCACACAACAAACAAAATAATGAAGAAATTTTAATTTAAAATGTTTTTTTTTAATGATGACCACTAAATAAATAAATAAAGAGAATGAATAATAACAACAATCATGAGCAATAAGGAACAAGAAATGAACAAAACAATCAGGAAAAAGAAGAAAAATTTGTTTAAAAAGGGAAATAATGCAGAAAATGAACAACACTACAGATGATTGACGAAGAAAATCAACAAAAAATGTAAATGTACAAAAAAAATCACAAAGTAAAGAAAAATGAACAAAATAATTTAATACATAATTGAAACAGTGGAACAATTATTGTGAATCATATGCTAAACAAATAGGTGACCCAGTAAAAAAAGGTTACACAAACAACTTTAGGTCCTTGCCCTTGTTCTGGAAAAGGTGGCCCTTAAGGAGCCGGCTGAATTAAATCACGAAAACGAGGCAGATCATCAGAAGACACACTGCTGTGAGGACGGACTCGCAAACATACAAGTAAATGAAGTCAGCCACGATGATCACGCTGCATTCATTAGCATTGGTTAATGAGAGTGATGGCTTCACAATAAAGCAGAACAACCTTAATGATCACATCACACAAAAATACACCTGTAGATGTCAGTGTTGACGACTGGAGGCAATTCAGCCAACGAGGAAACGTCGAGATAAAACCGAACCTGTGCCCTCAGAGAGAAACATGACTGTGCAGGTTTCTGAGAAAGAGAAATGACATGTGCAACAAAAACATCAACGTCTGCTTTTTAGTGGAGAGTGATGAATCCTGGTGGGGATGGGGGGGGTAAACTAAACAGAAATGGTACTCATGTAGAAGTATTCCTACTGTATGTTCAGGACTCCAGCAGAGATAGAAGCAGGTGCAAAATAAACACTTGAGTGTTTATTTTGTAAAAAAGTATTTTATAAACGCTTCGCTTCAGATGATATGCAGCTTTTTGTGTCTGAAAACCCTGCTGTACATAAGTAACGGAAGTTCATTTATGTTGTTTTCCATTTTGTTACAACGTGTAGTTTTAGTTATTTCATTCATTTACTTTTTATTTTCTTCAGTTTCTCCATCACTTTCCTGTTTGTTAGTTCATTTTGTTGCTTATTCATTTCATTCACTTGCTTGTTTCATTCATTTTGTTGCTCTTTTTATTATATTTGCTTGTTTTGTCGCTTACTTTTGTGCATTATGTTTATTTGATCATTTTCTTGACCATTTTTTTGTTCAAGGTTAGGGTTAGGGTTTGTCTCCTGGTTATTTGGCTGATTTTTGCACATTTTCTTACTTTATTTGCTTTACTATTTACTTTGTGCACTTTCTTGATTTTTTTTTTCTTGTTTTTGTGCATTGGCTTCAATATTTTCTGAATTATTTGGTTCATTTTTTCCTTATTTCAGTCGCCCCAATATTCAGACAAAACCTACACCCTGGACTACAAGCAATAATAAGGCAGGTAAATGCAGACACACACCATGTTAAACACTGTTTAACATCGACATGTCATGTTCAAGATCTCTTTATTGCAAATTTGTTGGTGTTTGGTTCATTTCAATTATTTATTTGATTATTTTTGATAATTTTTGCTCACTTTGTTTCTCATTTTGTTTATTTTTCTCATTTATTTTAATTTACTGTCCATTTTATCGTATAATCAATTTTTCAGAAAATCTGTTTAATCATCAATAAAAACTTTTCTTTCATTCAGGGTTATTGGTCGGACTAACCCTGAAAGAACTTAGCTATGAGGTATTTTGATTTTATCAGACAAAGCCATGTATTTTCAACCGAGTGTGTTCGCTCTCTTTGAATCATAATGAAGGACGTGAGAATTTTTGAGGCTTGTCTAGGTGCTGTTTGGTATATTGTAAGCAGGCTGTTTTGTGGCATTGGTGTAGTAATGATTTTATTCTGGAAACTTGACTGTGCAGCCTATTTTTCTTCAAGTGCCTCCTCATTGTGCATCCTGAAACAGCACTTTTAAGATTATTAAAGCATCTAGAAAAACACATGATGACATGCTGACAACATGCAAATTGTTGCATATTGTGTTCATCTTTGCACATTTTATCCCTTTTTGTTTCTTTTCTCAGTCAGTTTTGCTCACTTTGTTGCTTATCTTGTTCATTTCTGCTCATTTGCTGGCCCAACTTGTTGATTTTCTGTTCTGTTTTCTTGTTGTATTGTTTGTTGACTAGTTAGTGGAGGCCCCCAAAGGTGAGGTGGTCATTTTTGTCCCAGGGGGTTTAGGGGGTTATTTAGTCATTTCTGTTTAATTTTCATAATTTCTTTGCTCATTTTATTTATCTTTGTTTACTTTCTTTGAAAAAGGACAAAAACTGCATTCACGTTCATTTTCGTTCTTTTTGCTCCTGTTTTCTGTGAAGCATCTCAGTCATCCAGGTCACCGTTATCTTTGCAGGTTCTTCTTCAGCTTCTGGACTGAGATGTTTTCTTGAAGACCTTTTGCCATTCATCCAAGTAGCTTCAGAACTGAAGAAGCTGCTCCTGTTCTAGTCTACTGATTATTTTTGCTTGGTTTTAGTATTATTTTGTTCAGTCTGTAGCACAGTTTTGTTCATTCTATTGGCTTTAGATCCCATTTGCTCCTTTCTTTGATTATTTTGTTTATTTCTGTTGAATTTCTTTACAACTCACCCTTTGCAGTGGGATACCACCTGCTGCCATTGGGCTGTGGATATGCTCTGCCTAGATGCAAGTCGAAGCAGTACGCAAGTAAAAGTATTCTTACTTTATAATTGTAATGAAGCAGGTACAGGTACTCAGAAAAATCTGTATTTGAGTAAAAGAATGTGCTATTAAAAACTACTCAAGTAGGGAGTAGCTGTATAATGGTAATCTGTTCTAGCCTCATATAAGGTGTTCTAACAGGTTATTTATCTACAGGTAGTAGCAATGTAGAGACCACAGTAATGATCATTAATCCAGAGTCGGATGTGGAATCAGGAAAATGTAAAATTACACGACGGTAAGACATTGCTCAGGATTTGCTTAGTGCAACATTTATGATCAATTTGTGCATTTTCTCTGATTTAGTTGATTATTTTGACCATTTTTGATAATGTTCTTCTTTATTTTGTCCACTTTCTTCAATTTTGTTTAGTATCAGGTTTGTTTTGGTTTAATTACTCGATTATGTTGCTCATTTTTGCTAATTTTGTTGCTTATCTTGCTTTTGTTCAGTTTTCCACATTCCTGTTGTCTATTTGGTTGATTTCGGGTTCAATCCGGCTGTTTATTTGGTTCATGTTTCACAATACACGTGATAATTTTGTTAATTTGATAATTTTTTTGATTCATTTTTCTCCTGCTTATCAAGATGTAGCCAAATGTAACTGTGTTGAATTGAATTTTTTTCATCACAAAGAGTAAAGAGAATTCTTCAAAATATCTACTCTCAGAAGTAGATTTTCTTGAAAAAAACAATTCGAGTACATGTAATGGAGTAAATGTATTTGAGTACTTGACTGAGCCTTTTGAACAGTGTCAAGTGACAATTGCATCAAGTGTATTTGTGGAGGTGTTGTGTGTTTGTTTGTTAAGTATTATTAAGGGATAATGAGGGATAATAAAACTCACCTTTGACCTTTATTTTGCTGATTTTTGTTCATTCTATGGATTATTTTGTTTGGTGAACCACATTTCCAACACATCTTCAGAGTTTTTTCCTGAGGCTCCTTGCATTACGTCTTCCACTAGTGGACATAAAGATTTAGATCAAACCCCAGATGGACATCATGACGAGACTGTAAAAGACAAACATGTGTTTACCCCTTTCATTCAACTACAGTAGTGTGAACTAAACTTTACAGACATTTTTGTTACTTTGTCAAACTGACATTTGGCAGCATTTAAGGTGACCCATTTTCTGAGTTTTACTCACTGAAAAATCCACATTAAATATCAGAATGACAACTTTGACCACTCCATCTGTTTATATTGACTCTCTTACATGACACACGGTGTGGTGATGACTAATGAATTCCCTTCCAGAGGAAAAAAAAATGATGGAGTATAATCACGCAGCAGACATCTTCAATATGGTGTAGTGAGCTGTACTTACAAGCAGGACATCAGCTGTTTACATGTCCATCCTAGATCACCTCCACATGCGTCCTAGAAGTGTTCACACCTGCGTTAGAGTGACTGGATCCTTCAGGAAGCATGTTAGGTCTGATCAGGGCCTAAATACAATGCCAGCTTAATTCACACCATCTGGGACGCCTGACTGTTGCATCTATGGGAAACGTGGACGTCTCCTGTTAAATCATAGGACTCCTTATCGCATCCGAGCTTTGTTTTTCATCACAGCCAATAAGCAACAGTGAAATAATATAGTAAATAAACAAAATCAACAAAATGAACAGAAAATGAAGGGAATGTTTAAGGAAGTCAGGAAAAATAGCTTTCCTCCTGGACCCTGATCACATTTTTTCATCTTTTGTACATTTTCTGTATTATTTTGTTAATTTTTTGTTTATTATACAGGTATTTTACATTGGCAAAAGTTCATATATGATAAAGATCTCAAAGGATTTGGAAGTTCCTGTCAGTGCATTTGTCAGGTGTGCCAGTACTTTTGTCCACACAGTGTATCCGGTGCAGGGTAGTGGTATAAGGAGCCATTCTCATGATACAAAACACTAAAATGTTTTATGAGCTATAAAGCTGTTGGGTTTGCGCTCTGTGTCGTGTTTTGAGGATTCGGCCAGGGATTGTGAGGTGCCTAGGGATAATCTTGGATTATGATTGGCACTATATAAATACAACTGAAGAGCGCTGAAACTAAATTGAATTAACCACAATTATGTCACTCAGTTGTGATGAAATACAGTGGTAAACCTCATAACACGCTAAAAAATGGACAAATATGTAAAACTCAACATTTTACAGGTGAAAACAGTCCAGCTCAGTGTGATTTGTCTTAAAATTTCTTTAATCCTTCCCATCTCAGTGATAAAATTTCTTTTAAAAAAAAACTCCCAGAATCAGGATTGAACTGCGCAAACCTTGTTCATTTTAAGTTTTGTCACTGGATATGCATTGAAAGGGCGTCATCTCCTGGTGGGAAAGGACTCAATAACAGCAACATAAACTGATTCTAAATATAACAAACACTTCAATGAATATTGATTATTTTTAAGCAAGGTCTTTCTTAGATGATAAAACTAGGGAGAAACCAAATTTTATTGGGCTCTGTAAATGCATCTGTGGTTCTCCTGATGTCCCTGAACTACTCGTCTGTCCCACACTGAGACATTCAGGCAATAATTGCCACACTCTCACTCACTGGATGTTTCCCAGTGTGTTGAATGTAATCTCCATCCTCGCTCCTCTGTGCGCATCTTAAGGAATTGAGAAGTCCTTCAGGATGGCACAGTGATATAAACATCCAGGTGACAATTGAGCATGAAGGAGACGAGGAAATGAGGACGTGCCAAATGAGGGAACTGAGAAGCACCTACTGTCAGACTCATTTAGAGGGAGGAGTTAGATTCAGAATGGGGGTAAAGTTACACATTAAGTACAGTACCAGGGTCAAATTGTCTTTATTGTCTGTATTAGTCTTCGAGGCTTCTTTTGCAGCATATTCTCAATTAGAAAACATTAACAGGTAGGAGAGTTGGCTAATGACATGTCATTACACAATTTACCAGCTGACTGATGTGACAAAAACTTGCCCACAAAAGTATATTTTTGTATTCATATCCCTGCAACTATCACTGAGTGAACTGTTTAAATAATCACAGCAGAAATTATATTATTAGTAAAGACCGTCTGTGATAAAACATTAGAACTGGAAGAATAATGTATGTTCAGACAGTGAAGCACAGACATAAAAGGATACAAGAGGCAGAGTGAGGCTGCAGTTAGTGCATGAACAGATTGGTTAGTGGTTCATTTATGCCCTCTTGTGGATAGCTGATGATGCAATATTTATGATGGAGTTTACAGTTTGTGTCCTAACCATAAAATACTAACCTATTTTAATTGGTTTTAAATACTGTCTCTTCTGTAAAATTGAATGGATCTTTGCAAAACATTAATGTAAAGTATCTCCTGCTGCTTCATTCGACACAATATTAAACATATTCTACTTTGGAACAGAAGACAGTAATAAGTCCAAATAAATAATGCATCACTCACTGACTTTTACTATGTTTGAAAAAAAAAAAACAGTGTTGCTCAATATATGATGTATGAGCAGTTATTTTGACTTGCCTCAAAGGAAACTACACATATTACACAGTAATAATTTATTAATGTGAACTGGAGGCCTGGGCCCAAGAATGGACTGTTTCAGTGTGTGATGTACTCTGTCTGCAGACTATACAGAGCTGATGTATTACATATAAATTTTTAAAAAATGTTTCATTTAAAGTTCTGATGACTATTATTCAAAAAGTGGACCTAGTAATAGATATGCGATTCACTTTCTCCTGTATGTGACATTTGTGGCACTGGAGAAGGTTCATTAGCACACCAATTCTGGCCCTGTCAGCTATTTTCTAAACAATATGGAATGAGCCTTCAACTGGATTCTTATTTGTCAGTTTTTGGCTGGCTCAGACAAGACAAATGGCCTTACTTGTTATCAAGGAAGGCCAGCTAAAATATATTGCAGCTAAAATAGAGAGAGCTCAGTGTCTCCATGTTTCGAGAGGTGGTTTAATGAGATGCTTTAGCACTGCTCAGTAAGACTATAATGACTATAACTTATGAGTTTTGCTGCTATATATTTTCATATTCTCTGTCTCCTCTCTTTCTTTACACCCAGCCTGTTTTGTTTTGTGTAGTGGTCATCAGTCATTCATCCACCATCTATGTACAGTATTTCATGCTGTGTGATTAGCACCAGTGCCTCACAGCAAGAAGGTCGTGGGGCAGAATCCAATGTCGACCGGCAGGTGTGCGTGATCTCTCCAGGTTATCTGGTGGTCACTCCAAATTGCCCATAGGTATAAATGTGAACATGAATGATTATCCAAGGCGTGTGGTTTTCCTTCTGTCGACTGGACTGTAAAATTTGGTTTGAAGACACTTCGCTGTGAGAATCAGTTCCATCATAACGTTTCATGGTTTTGGCAACTACACTTGGGGACACATTCAAAATTCTTCACATTTTTCAGACCTTCATTTTTCTCTTCACTTAACTCACTGTAACTCTAGTCATAATATGGACTTGTACAGTAGTTGTAGTGGCACTAATAGGGCTATTGACTCCTTACCCACCCTTCATTTGCACAAGACAACTGATGGTCTAGAACAGGGGTATCAAACTCATGCCATGGAGGGCAAAGACCCTGCAGGTTTTCTCTCCAACCAGTTACTAGAGCAGGTGATTTCACTGATCAGCACTCCTTCAAATTGAGAGGAGGAGCTAATCAGTGAAATCACCTGCTTTAGTGACTGGTT
>JAQQAE010011574.1:0-13549 GCA_029823295.1 Pseudamia nigra | reverse complement strand
CACCACCTGGTGTTGGGATCGAACCCAGGACCTTCTAGCTGTGAGGCACAAGTGCTACCCACTGCACCACCGTGTCGCCCCAACAATATCTACCAACAATCATCAAGTGCAGATCTACTTTTATCAAATTAAAACCAGCAACTATGATAAACCTATGTAATGTTTTATTATTGAAGAGAATATTCACACCTTTTCATTACTGCATTCAAATTCAAAAAACAAGGTAATCAATAAAAAGCAAAATAACAAAAATTAATAAAGAGTGCACAGAACAATCATGAAAATAAAGTATGCAATCCACAAAACAATCGAGAAGTGGGCAAAAATCATCAAGAAATTATTTTTTAAAAAGAACAAACTAGTTAATTAACAGCATTTGGATAAAATAATCAAGAAAAAGAACAAACTCATCAGTTACAGCTTTTGCGAAATTACAGTTTCATAAATTGACCAGCCACAGACATAAAGACACAGGTAAGTTCAAGGCACAAGTACTTAAAACAGATCTACAGAAGTCACTAGAACATATTTCTGCCAATTGCTTAGGTAAACAGGCTCCTACACCACCAGGGAACCTACTATGAAAACAGGTCACTGTGCTTCCACCATAGCAGGCCACAAAGATCTGAGTGAAGCAGCAGGCGGGGCTGCGAGGGCGAGCTCGCAGTGGGCAAAACGCTACAACACACCCCTCCACGCTGTGGCCAATGACCTGTGAGGAAAGTGTCACCCTGAAAAATGATTGACAGTCCAGGGCTTTGACTGCTGGTGAATGTTAAGGAGGGAACAAGAATTGCATACCGGTGCAGCTTGGGAAACATAACTCACAGCTCAGGTTGCCTCCCATGTCTCCAGTACGTCCCATTCAGACCACTGCCCTGCAACACGATACCTGCTAACAAGGCAGGCTGACATTCTGCCTCCACTATTTACTTTCCACTGTATTTATAATGTCTTGTCTATTCTGGAGCCAAGCGTTCTTATATTTCTGTTTGAATTTTCCGTACATCTAAATGGTGTCACGTCACTGCGTCAATGATTGCCTGGCCCAGAGTCTGAACTTTGAACCTACAAGGCAAAGGTACACTGTCTCATACACTAAAGGGAGGTGAGGCATGGAGAGAGAGGGGGTTAACTCGTTTACGACTGGTGCCATTAAGTTTCCTGAAAGGTTGGTCATGCTGAATAAGTACAGATATATTAACCTTTCACCTTCCCAGGCACCAACAGAGTCAAAGTAATCTGGGCCTACACTGTATCTTTGTAAAGGGGCTGCAATTTAATTCGAGGTCACAATGTACAAGTAAATCATCTGTGATGCAAAGCCAAAGTTCACAATTTACTGTATGCATGATGTGTGTGCATACATCATCAGCCACAATCTGTGTTCTGACTCTATACATGTACGGTAGAAACGGCTCATCAGCCCTCGCAGACCATGCAGTCATCAATAAAGACGTACTTCAAAGCTCTGAGGCAGGTTTGTACCAAGTGCCACCCTCCATGGATGAGCTGTGAGTTAAATGCAGAAGTGCCATAAACTGTAGTACTTTCAGCAACCATTGGGGGCGTTCTTCAAAAGTGAGTTAGTCCCCATGGAGTCTGATGTTAAAATTCAATTCAATTTTATTTGTATAGCGCCAATCATAATCACTGATTATCACAATTTGAGGCTGAGACCTCATGACTATACAGACAGACAACCTATGAAAATGTCCAACAGTCTGGAACAAATAATGTTTTTTATCTCTATAGTTTATTTTCACCAGTGTGACCACTGTACAGAGGTGAATTTTTATATAAAATTCATCTGTTCAAATGATCCAAACAGATGTTTGTGTATAATTAAGGGCATAATAGGTGTGTCCAAGCCAGAGGTTTTCATGGTTTCATTTATTCTACTTCAGTTCCATTCACACTACACATATAAATCAATTTTTGGATCAGTGATAGGCAAACACCGATGATTGACATCACAGACAGTTTGTACTAATGATGCGTTCCATTTACCCCGGAACTCAGAGGTTAGAAGTGACATAAAGAGAGTGATGTAAACTGTATGACTGACTCAATCTGGAATGAATGCAACAGAAATTCACAGTGTGAACTGAACAGATGCAAGTGACAGCATATTGAACTGTTAACCCAGAGGTGGTGGCATTTCTCCGACTTCAATGGGCATTGCAGATGAAAGTTCTGACAAGGAATGTCTTACTTCTGAGTAGAACTGGAATGTGCCAAAGCAAAAAATGGATTCAAGCTTGAAAACAAAAAAAAAATAAACAGTTTTTTATTGAAACTCAAATACCAATTTAAAAACAAGAGATATTCACATGGTTATGCCACTAGACATGCAGCTGAAAGATGCTTTTTAATTCCCAAAACAAACACTAACTCTTTCAAAAGGACTTTTGTCTATAGAGCTATGAAGGAATGGAACGGATTGCCAGTAAAACTGATCAATGTACAACAGAAGTCTGTCTTCAAAGGACAACTGAAAAGGTACATTGGTGCTGAGTATCTCTAAATGAAATGAAGGATGCAGAATGATGCCATGTATTTTTTACATTTTTGTATTAGTTGTAATTTTGTTCTGCCCAATTTTTACCGAATTATTGTATTTTATATATGTTATGTGTTGTATTGACAATATTTTGGGTATGTTTTTAAGACGGACCCCAGGAAAACTAACTGGCTGTAAAGCACAGCTAATGGGGATCCTAGTAATGAAATAAATAAAAGCTTCCATTAAAACCCAAAGATGTATGGAGTGCCAGCAAGAATGCAGATGTGTAGTGCCATTTTGCCTTGAAACCTAAAACAAGGTTGAATGATAATAGCAAGAAGACTCACAATTCGGTTTTGTATTTCTAAAGTTTATATAAGCTGATACACAGTTAGTACATTGTTTTGCTTGTTTGTATGGTTGAAAAATGTTCAGTTGTCAAAAGTCATTTTGTGCTATTTCTTGCTTTCTTAATGTGCTTTAGACGATCTGTTGTCTTGTACAGAAGAATTGAGTACAGTGTCAACAGCACTATTAGTGCTACTACCACTACTGTACAAATCCATATCATGACAAAAAACATTCAGTTAAGTTTAAAGAAAAGACAGCCCATTACAAAGCCACGGGGCTCTGAATATGTCCCCAGATGCAGTTACTGAAGCTGCCAAACCACAGTATGACAAAAGTGAGTCTCATGACTACCACCCCTGGTTTCAGAGGCTGGAAATTCTTTTTTTTTTTTTTTAATATCTTTTTGTTATTTTCAAACAAAATACAAAACATTGAAATACAATGTGACAACGGAACAAATTCTGGAACATCAACACAAAATAATCCCATCCCAACCTCCCCTCCTGGGTATACATCACTGGTACATAATATAAAAGACAGACAACACATACACGTTATATGACCAAAAAAAAGGTAGATAAATAAATAAAGATTAAATATTTATAAGGTGACCTTGAGGTATGACATCAACTCAATTTATCCCACCCACCATTCAATCTGGTGTCAAAATAAATTGTGTATTGTTATTTAAACTAAAGAATGGAGTCCAGATCTTATTGAACTTTCCTAATTGTCCCCAGATCAACAGTCTGATTTTTTCAAGTTTAACAAAATGTAAGACATCCTTAAGCCACCGTGTATGTGTAGGAGGCAAGTTGGATTTCCATTTCAATAAAATTTGCCTTCGGGCCAACAAAGTGACAAAGGCCATAGTGTTTTCTGTGAGGAGGAGAGGCTGAGTGGAGGCAACGGAACCCCAACAGAGGCTGGAAATTCTAATAAACTTTGGACAATCCTCATGAGTGCGCAGAGCAGTCATCAAAGCTAAATGTGCCTACTTTAGACAATCTAAAATATGAAACATGTTCTGTTTTTCTTTACTACATGATTCCATACATGTTCTTTCAGTGTTTGGATGGCTGCAATATTAATGTGCAATGATGAAAATAATAAAAATAAAGATATAACACTGAAAGATAAGGCGTGTCTTGGCATCTCTATATGAGTAATACTGTATATTTCCTTGACAACTAAGCAAGTCACCTAAACTCATAATCTCAATATGGCCCACAGTAATCAAAATTTCCCCTAACTGTGCATCCCTGTTTAAAATGTAAAATGATCACTGATTTATCACACAGCTTTAGACACAGACTCTATCTGAACATGTGATGTCAGATGTCCTCAGGCCATGCAGAGATAATCCTTTCCCTCTTTACTCCTCCGCAGTTCACTTCCTCTCCACAGCAGGAAGTCCTGTGCTGCGGGTCTGTTTCATCCTGACAGTAGCCTCTCATCGGAGCCTTATCTCTGCAGCTTGTAATTAACTCTGAGGTGTTTACTCCCGAGCCATCAGACCTAGTACCTTTTAATGCAGGAGGTGATCAGGCACACGGAAGCACTGCATGCTGTGCTGCTTTTATCTTGACCTGAACGTGCCTCATGATGAATAATAACGTTACTTTAAGTATGTAATAGCTCACATGCTCTCTGGAGTTGAACTGAGTGTATTAAGAAGTCACATGAGATTAGATGTCCTGCAAAGTGAACAGTTCCTGCTAACATCCAAACTCTCTTCCTATAGTCTTTGATTTTTAAAAAAAAATCATTTACTCACTTTGCATTTGGTGCATGCAACATTGTTTTGTTATCCATCACTTTCTTATACAGTGGTGTGAAAAAGTGTTTGCCCCCTTCCTGATTTGTTATTATTCAGCATACATGTGACACTTAAATGCTTCAGATCATCAAACAAATTTAAATTTTAGACAAGGATAACACAAATCAACACAAAATGCAGTTGTGAACAACTTTTTCACACAGGACCATGTAGGTTTGGATTTTTTGCCCCTTAATAATAAAAATCTTCATTTAAAAACTTCATTTTGTGTTTACTTGTGATGTCTTTGTCCAATATTTCATTTGATTGATGATCTGAAATATTTAAGTGTGACAAACATGCAAAAAATAACAAATCAGGAAGGGGGTAAACATTTTTTTACACCACTGGATGTATTCTTCTTACTACCTCCAACAAGGACGCTACGTTTTTGCCGTTTGTTAGCAGCATTACTTAAAAAGTTATTAATTTAGATTTGGATGAAATTCTCAGAATAGCTTGGAAATGATACTGGCTACAGTCTATTTTTTGCCAGACTTTGCAAAGAATAAAACCAGAGCAGGTAGAACTTTTATATTTCAAGTGCACCTGCTCTGAATAGAAAAACCCCGCGCATTTCACAAGCAGCAGTTCAATTACTGTAAATATAATTATCTAAGTTAATACATAATTTACACTTTAGTTATGTGTCAATGCACAAAAGAGCTGTCAGCATGTTGTGCCACACATTATGCGCAAAAGTTACAAAACAGGTACAGATTTAGTCGACAACAATTAAGCTACCAGTTCTTGTGCGTGTATGCCTATGGGCAGTAATGCGTATGAGTTCAGCCTGGATGTGTTGTTCTTTGTATTTTGTTATATAACAGTTTGCAGATCTGAATGAGAGCTTTACTGAAGGGGAGGTAAGCTGAGAGCAGACCAGGACTTTGAGAAGACCGAAGTCATTGAACTGGGTCTGCTTGGTGCCCAGAGGACAAACAGTGGCAACACTTTACAGGTGAGTCACTAAAATGTACAATAGAGCATGTATCATGATGCGCAGGTCACATTAAAACCAGTGTTCTGTGGTTTTATGTCTGCACTTCCCATAATAACAGTTGGCAGAGCGTAATTACAGTATGTGCAAAATAGAGCTACAGTTATTCAGCACTTATTACTTCTTTTTTATTGACTGATCTTTATTGCACGTAAAAAAAAACATTTAAAAAATAATAACAGTCAGCAATCAGTGCAGTACATAAAGAAAAAACATGTAGATGGTGGCCCGGCTACAATTACATCAGCTAAATAACAACGATATACAGAAAATAGTACACATTTATCAAGAAAAAAAATTCAGGGGATGTACAAAATGAATGTTGGAGTTAATTATGAAGATAGATCTAGACATGACCCAACAAAAAATGAACTATTTGCTTTTTAAATGATTTAAACTGGTGCATGACTTGGTAAAGTTTAAACAACCCAATTATACAGGATGTGAAAATTGATGAGTAGTGAGATCCAAACACACCTCCACCAATGTTTTGGTTCATTGGTTTTTGGTTTTGTTTAGTCTTTAAGGTTCATTTTTATCTCAGTACAGTTGTAGTTTTCGTTTGGCTTTGGTATCAACTGTGAAAGACTTATAATTTAACACATGTAACATTATAAAACTGTTGTTAAATGTAAATCACCAATCTGAAGTGTAATTGCCTGATTTCAGTCACTGTTGGTGTCCGTCATTTCCAAGAAAGTTACATCATAACAGACATTAGTGTTAACAATAAAAGCTCTACTGAACAATTAATGTATTTTCTTGATTGAAATGCAAGAAGGCTTTTGTAACTCAAGGCAGCTTAGCATCACAAACCAAAAGTTTTGAGTTAACTCTGACCATGAAATAAGAAATACAGAGCAAACTCTGATACAGGCCTCATTCAAATCTGTCTGTTACAAATAATGGCCTGGTCCCTTCTGCAGCTGAGAGCAATAAAGACCCTGGACGCTACTGAAAATACACTATATTCCAGTTTTTTCCATTGCTAGTGTTGGTGTTTCTGTTAGTGATTTGGTTAACTACAATAACCCTGGTAAATACAGACATAACATGGCCTGCAGTGTTTCCAGTCTCCATGACAAACAGGGAGGAGAGAGTGCCGTACGCATTCTCCTCCACGCCTATGATGCCTTTTGTGCCCCAGAATAATGATTTCCTTTTGGGTCACCTCTCCAGCCTTTCAGGGCAGTGAAAGTGGATCTGTCCAGAGCCTCTCCATTACATAGACCATCAGATAGGGAGCACGAGATAAGTCCCCTCTGTATAATAAATGTCTCATATTTGATCTTAACAGGTGGGAGGGATCTCACACACTAGCCAGTCGAGCCTCTCCAGGGACAGTTTGCACAAACACCTGCTCACAGACGGACAAAGACTTGTCTGGTAGCCTGAGTCACACAAACAACATTTCAAAAATATGTACACTTACAGTTAAAGGCTTGGACACACCTTCTCCTTCAGTGACTTTTCTATATTTTTACCATTTTCAACATTGTACATTAATACTGGCGAGATCCACACTGTGAAAGGGGATGTATGGGATTATGTGCTAAAAAAATGTTAACCCAGAACATATTTTATATTTCAGAAATGTCCAAAGTAGACACATCTAGCTTCGATGACAACTTTTCCTTCTCTCTTCAGATTCATGAGGAGCCTTTTCTTACCTTCTTAATGTGCTTTAGACCATCGGTCATGGTTAAGGGTGGATACAGAGTCAATAGGCCTATTAGTGCTACTACAACTACTGTACAAAGCCAAATCAGCTTAAAACATGAATGAGATTCTGACACATCATAAAAATGATCAATACTGCATGATGTGAAAATCTAGCGTGGGAATGCTCTTGGCCATTTGGCTCAGCTCTGTCTGCGCCACATAAACACACACTTTTCAAAGCACAGTATGTTGACATATCAATCATAAAGAATCCGATTCCAGGTTTAATACACACAACTACCCACACTTCAAAGTGCAGTGTGTTTACATGCCACAAAGAGTGTCATGTGACAGATTCAGCGAGGTTCAACGAGGCTCCACCTGATTAAACAGACCACATACACTGAAAGGACCCACATGGACACAAAGACACAACAATCACCTGGCTGTGGTGAGCGATTCTGTCCCTCTGTCAGTTTTGTACATTGTTGAGTATTTTGCTCATTCACAAACCCAATTCCAGTGAACTTGCGACACTGTGTGAAATGTAAATAAAAAGAATACAATGATTTGCAAATCTCAACCTACATTTTATTCCCAATAGAACATAGCCCAAATATTAGATGTTGAAACGGAAACATTTAAGCATTTCATGGAATATAGTATGTCATTTTGAATTTAAAGGCAGTAGCACATCTCATTTAAATTGGCACAAGGGCAACAAAAGGCTGGAAAAAGTAATTGGCACAAATAAAAAAATGACTGGAGGAGCATTTGACAAACAAACAACTACATAAATACATGTGTTTACATTTTACACAATGTCCCAACTTCACTGGAATTGGTTGAATGTTGACTTTTAGAAGATTTTATTCATTTTGATTTAGCTCTCATTTAGTTCATGTTGATGTTGTCATTCACAACAGTAACTAAATAAGTTGACATAAGGTAAATCTTAATTTTTATACAGGTTATTATCATACATTTAAGTGAAAACATTGTAATGTGTTATGTGTGGATTCATTTAGCATGTTCAATATTAGCTTGACTCATTTTGTCACTTATTTTGTTTCATTCACTTATTTTTCTAGATTATTTTGTTCATTTCTACTAATTCTTTGGATTACTTTGTACATTTTTTTCTCATTTTCTTTGTCATTTTGTTCATTTTTAATAACTTTCTTCCTTACTTTATTCAATTTACTCATTTTCTTCATTAGACTAGTGTTTAGATTGTCTTCTCTTATTCAAATTTAATCTTGTTTTTTATGGCTCCCGTTTCCCTCTCCCTCAAAAGGCCCTGCCTTTTGGCAGGCCACAGTTGTAAATAAGCATGTCCGTGCTGTCCTCTTCTGTTCTCCATCAGTACAGTCTAATGAGTGCATTCAAAGCATTTCTATAGTCTCACTGGCCTCTGGGTCCATTCCCTGATGGCATGGGTTGTTGCAGGTTGCCTCAGAACACAAGGTTTATAACAGCTTGTGATCTGATTTGCCTGGTGGTGGCAGGGCAGTCGCACTGTAAGCCTCCTCAACATTGACATACAGCAGACCGAGGGTCTTGTATTTTCCAGACCCAGTCAGATGAAAGGAGAGTGTGATAGGATTAAAATCTCCAGAATTTATAATGTATATTGGTTGTTGGTTTTGTAGCTTAGCAACAATGTCTTGTGATGATATGAGAGAACTTGGTACATAATACGGTCTGAGACCAACTGCCAAAAGTTCAATATAGAATAAAGTTTATCCATTTATGGGAAATTTGTAATATATTCACAGCAGGCTTTTTCCTTGACAGTCATATGACCAGACTTACACCATCTCTTGTTTACATAAAGAAGAAGTCCTCCTCCTCTCACCTTCCCAGTCTTTCTGGAGTCTCTGTCCCACGGAACCATGGTGCATCCAGGCATTTCAACAGAGGAGTGTGTTCAGTCACTGTTCAGCCAGGTCTCACAGAAACACATGACGCTAGACTCTCAAAACTCCTTCTGGCTCCTCACCAGTGCCTCCAGTTCATCCACTTTGTTGGGTAGTAAGTTCATGGTGCCCATGAGTATAAAAAAGGTTTGTACCTGAATCTTGACTCTGACACCAACCCTGCAGCCACACAGAGTCCTTCTCAGATCCAGTGGGATTGGTTGGTAAGATCCACATTTCCTCTGTCTCAGGTTCAGGAGTTTCTCTCTGGAGGAAACTCTTCTCTCCATATCAATGGAAATTTGATCCAACAAAACAAGATCCAAAAATTTTAAGGAAAAGTGGACAAAAAGCAAAGAGCTGTTGTCAGTTGCTGCAACCTGCACCGGTACATTCTAAAATAATAGTTTTGTTCATTTTTTCTAATTTTCTTCATTACTTTTGTTCATTTTAACTCATTTAAATATTCACATTTAGAAGGCTCAGAAAATCAAAAAATTTTGACTTTTTTTAAACTGAAAAAGTACTTTAACAATCCATAGTTAGTCAATTAATTATTACAACTCTACTGATCATTCTATGTTTAAAACTATCAACGTTACATAAATTGTTTTTCCCTCTTACACTCGTGAAAACAGGAAATCATCGAAAGTGGTTTGTTTCTATAACATGCACAAACAGTGTTCAACATAAATATTAAATTAAAAATCTTGTCTATACACAGAATTATTGATGAAATATAAAAGGGAGCACCCTTCATTATAAACAAGTAACTTTTCCAGAATCAGATTATTACACATCTGTATTAATTACCTTGAAATGCATTTCTTCAGCACATCCCATGAGAAAGTAAAGATTTTCTTGACCTCATAGGTTGCTAATACAGTTAGACTCATATTAAACCTTTTAAAATTTATAGGGAGTCAAATTACATAATCAGGACGATCCTTGACAAAACATGGCTTTTTAATCTACATACAATAAGATAATAAAGCAATCGTCAGACTTTACAGTTTGATGTCCAAATGGCAGGAACATTTAATATTTATCTGAGAATCAGCAAAATGTGTTTAATGTGGAAACTGTTACTTGTTATCTACACTAATTAGATTATTAACCAGTGACTACAGTTTGGTCGTGACAGTTGGTTTATCTTTCAGTTGAAGGAACTGCAGTGACTGTTTTGATTTCCACAGAGAGAATTTTTTGATGATTTTAAATAGCTATCATAAAATAATTATTACCCACTATATCTGCTTTGAACATGGGAAAAACAACAGCAGCATTTATTTGAAGTTATATTGTTTGAATTTTGTCTGAGGTGGCTTAAATTTTCAGCTCTCTTACAATTACAGTTGGGGATAAGCACGTTCCACAAAGTCTTGCAGGTTATCAAATAGAGTTAAGGTAAATGTAAAAGGGATAGTGAGGAGGGGAGTGTGGGTGAGGTACCTGCCAGAGACAGTTTAACCAACATGTGCACATTGAAGCATAGGGATTATGAGAAGAGAAGGAGAAAGTGATGGGGACACACAACACAGGGTAGGGGGGGAGAGGGGGGGTAAAGCACAAACTGTAGCTGTGGCCTTTTTGGAAGGACTCCAGGGCTTGTAGTGCAGGTCTTCTTTGATAATGGGCCACAGTATGTGTAAGAGCATTGGGCTGCAGCCAAGGTACACAGTTATTGGTAATGGTTAACAGAGTGGGCAAACACTGCGAGTCAGCAGCCTGGAGGTAGGTCACAGAACTGCAGTCGACACAATGCTGCCCTCCCACCCTCCAACCTCGTCCTGCTGGCCTGCCCTCGCCCTCTATTTCACCGGGAGACTTGGCTCAGCTCCTGTACTCTTTAATTTGGACCGGGGTTTTATAAACATTATGTTGACTCATATAGAACAAAGTGTTGGACTGAACGGGACTTTCATCTTGAAATACCTACAGTGTAAAGACGTCTCCGAAACCGGGATTCACTAACTTTGGCAGTTACTGTAACTTTGGCACACAAAAGCCGAATCTGCTGTCTCCACTCTAAGTACAGTATTGTAAACTACCACTGAATCTACAACCCCAACTCCAACAAGTTGGAATGTAAATAAAACATAAATAAAAACAGAACACAATGATCTGCAAATCTCATAAACCCATATTTTATTCCCAACAGAACGCATCAGCATATCAGATGTTGAAACTGAGATATTTTACCATTTCATAGAAAACAGTAGCTCCTTATGAATTTGATGGCACTGAAACATCTCAAAAAAGTTAGAAAATGGTAGAGAAGCACTTGGCATAAATCAAAAACAACTGGAGGAGCATTTGACAGCTAATCATGTTAACTGGCAACAGGTGGGTAACATGTATGGGTATAAAAGGGGCATTTTAGAGAAGCAGAGCCTCTCAGATGTAAAGATGGACAAAGGTTCACCAGTCTGTGACAAACTGCAAGTAAAAATTGTGGATGAATTTCAGAAAAGTGTTCCTCAAGACTTTGAAGATCCCACAGACATGATTCTCGACTGGAAATTACTGTATGGAGTCAGGAACACTTCCAGAAATCACCGTCTGTAAACACAGTGTAATCCATAAGTACAAGTTAAAGCTTTATCATGCAAAGAAGAAGCCATATGTGAACATAATCCAGAAATGCCGCAATCTTCCGTGGAACAAACCTCATTTAAAATGGTCTGAGGCATTCATCTGACCACAGAACAGTTTTTCATTTTTCCTTTTACACACAGTCATGTTACTAACCTATTACCAGTTAACCTAATTAGTTGTCATATGCTCCTGCTGTTGTTTTTGATTCATGCCAATTACTTTTCTAGCCTTGCGTTGCCCCCGTCCCAACTTTTTCAAGACATGTTAATTCTGACATGTCAGAAATTCATCCGACCATCTGACAAATGTTCAATATAAGATTACTGCTCATCACTGCCTCCTTGACAGTGCACACAAACCATGCACGTCACAGCTGAAATAGAGCCCAATTCTAAAGTGTGTCATCTGGTTCAAACATCAGGTCAAAAACAGCTAAAAATGTAAAGTCTATGAACCGCTTCACACTGATGAGTAATGTTTGTTCACCACCTCACAATCACAAGGAACAAACAATTCAAATGTTAAAACACACGTAAACACCTGACTCAAAGCATTGTCAGGTATTTTACTCTTGGCGGCCTAACACTGTAAGGGGTTTCGCATCACAGCTGTCTGCTCTACACCTCATTTCCAGAACAGTAGAGCCATTTTTTAAGATGCAAAAGAAAGTCTCAAGAAAGATTATGATGTTTGCACTGTCAAACACTGCGACTGGAAGACTTATAGACTCTGCAGGTAACTTTGTTGTGTCAGATTGACTTCTATCAATACAAAGCCATGGAAAACTCCAAATCCTCTGTGAAGAACGGCTCCAGCTTGTACAAACACACAAGTAAAGTGGAAAGAATGCACAGCAGGATTAACACCTCTTCTAATACTGAATGAGGATTAAGATCACACATTCAGAAACTTCACCACCATCATCATCGGTAACCTCAATGATGTGACAAAAGCAGCATCAGTAAATTGTAAAATGACTAAATGAGCTGCTACTTCAACCATAGCATCATTACACAACTTTTAGCACTGGCACATTCACTACCATGTTATTTATAGTAACATTTGTTGGCTCCAGCATCTCCTTCACTGCTTCTCCACTGTATTTTTAAACTAATATATACATTGACAAAGATGTAATGCTGTGTATGATGTGATTTTGACTTTGAGTGGAACATTATATGTCATCTGTGTGCCATCCACCATTAGTGGCTGACCGTGTCGCATTTCATTTGGCAGAGATTATAAATATGATGCTGTTTCCCTTACCGCAATGTTAGCCTGTCTTAGTGACTCTTCTTGTCCAAAATTACCCTGTAGGTGTGTGTGGTACGTGTGTGTGTGTGTGTGCGCGTCCTGTTTTCGGTCCCAGACAGTCCAAGGACTCGTAGACATGTCATTACCCGATGCTCTGCCAACCTGCTGCTCTAATCTCAGAGTGAGCAGAGCAAACACCAAACCACACACAGCTCTGCTTTAGTCTTCAGAGCTGCTGTGGTGAAGCGCCGGGCTAACGCAAACACAGGCCCCACAACGCAGTATCATGAAGGTGTGAGATACAGTGGGGCCAATAAGTATTGGGCAACGTAAAAAATGTGCAAGTTCACCCATTTAAAAAGTTAAGAGAGGTTTGTAATTTTCATCATAGGTACACATCAAGCTTGAGAGACAGAATGTAAAAAAAAATCCAGGAAATC
>JAQQAE010011573.1:0-13549 GCA_029823295.1 Pseudamia nigra | reverse complement strand
ACCTCTCTTATCTTTTTAAATGGGTGAACTTGCACATTTTTACATTTCCCAATACTTATTGTCCCCACTGTAGGTGTGTTTTGCTGGCCAGGTGTGTCCTATTATACTGATTATTCAAACAATAAATAGCACTGAGTGTCTCCTCTCACTTTCAGCATTGGGTTTTGCCTGTGTAGACTGCATTTATAGTTAAACAGGTGTAACCGACATGAAGACCGGAGAGTTGTCTATGGGAGAAAAATGATTTTGAAGCTGAGAGAAGATGGAAAATCACTCAGAGTCATTGTACAAATATTGGTCATAGCCAGTACAACCATTTGGAATGTCGTGAAGAAGAAAGAAACCACTGGTGCACTGAGCAACAGACGTCAAACCGGTAGACCATGGAAAACATCAGTAGCTGATGACAGAAACATTGTGAAAACTGTGAAGAAAAACCCTAAAACAACTGTTTGTGACATCACCAACAACCTCCAGAGGACAGGAGTGAAGGTATCACAATCCACCATTCACAGAAGACAAAAGTACAGAGGCTACACCAGAAGATGCAAACCATTCAGTAGCAGTAAGAACAGGAAAGCCAGATTGGAATTTACCAAAAAGTACAGAGACGAGCCTGAAAAGTTCTGGGACAAAGTTTTATGGACTGATGGGACAAAGATTAACCTTTATCAAAGTGATAGGAAGGCTAAAGTGTGGAGAAAGAAATGATCTACTCATGATCCCAAACACACAAGCTCATCTGTGAAACACAGAGGGGGTAATATCATGGTCTGTGCTTGTATGGCTTCTTCTGGGATGGTGTCATTGATCTTATTGATGATGTAACATAAGCAAAATGAACTCAGAAGTCTACAGGAACATTTTGTCTGCAAATGTATACAAACTGATCAGGAGATCCTTCATCATGCAGCAAGACAACAACCCAAAACACACTGCCATGACAACCAAGGAGTTCATCAGGGGAAAGAAGTGGAAGGTTTTAGACTGGACAAGTCAATCTCCAGACTTCAACCCTACTGAACATGCATTTTATCTGCTAAAGAGGAGATTGAAGGGAGAAACCCCCCAAAACAAACAACAACTGAAAGAGACTGTGGTGAAAGCGTGGAAAAGCATCACAAAAGAAGAATGTAAAAATTTGGTGATATCAATGGGTTGCAGGCTTCATGCAGTTATTACAAGTCAAGAATTTGCAACTAAATATTAAGTATTATTTACTTTAACGTATTTTGTTCCTTTTGCTCACCTAAAATGTTGGTGTTTCCGTTACAAACAATGCTATCTGCCACGTTCTTTAACCAATTTTGCTGTAAATACCTGGAAATAAAAGCTAAAATACTGATCTTTGTCTCATATTCATTGTTTGATGTCAAACCCTAATATTTTCAGTGTACGGTGAAACTAAAGGAATTGGCCTCACTGCCAATACTTTTGGAGGGCACTGTATATTTTTGCTCATGTGCAGATTATATGATAAATTAATTTTGTACATTCTGTTGACATTAAACCTCAACCTCTGCGATTTTACTGTTTTATTGTTATTGTCATTTGAGCAGTGAAGCTGAAAAGAAACAAGAAATAATTCTCATTTGGTAAAAAAGACATGATGTGCATGATGGTTTTAATTTTTATTATTGAACTCAGATCAGGTTAGGTGAAATTAATTCTTTAAGAAGATGCAGGGAGGTCTCTTTCAATCTTTAAAACAATGTAAAAACACTGAATAAAAATGTTGTTGTTTACCTCGGGCAGAAAGCTCTTTGACCACAGTATGATACTGCGCTTGTGGAAAGGTGGGCCTGTTATCATTGGCATCGCCCACCATCACCCTCAGCTCTACAGGCTTGGCAATCTCCCTACCGTCAGGACGCTCCACCACGATGCTGATGTGGAACTGATGAACAAGCAAAGAGACTCACAAGTCAAGCGAGAGTTTTCACCGTGATAATAATGATATATTTTATCTCTATAGTTTATAATATGCGCAATACATCATTCCAGATATGTGCTTTCATGTTTGACTTGACTTATTCAGATTCAGAGACATAATATATAAAATACAAACATACTATATACATGTACATTTTGTATACATGAAGTGTTTTTATTTTTTTAAACATAACATTTCATATTTGTATATAGCCCACCCTTCTTTGCTTGACTCAGAGAAATGCATATAAAATTCTAATGTACTGTACCTGTATTGCACTATACCTGTAAAAATGTCAATACAACATTGTATTGAATTGTATTGTATTGTATATAGCACCTTTCAATACATGACTACAAAGTGCCTTTCAGTAAAAACAATCAAGTAAAAAGTTTATAGAAAACCATTTAAAAACATTTCAAACACATGACTGAATTTTCAGTCCTGACCTCCTCTGACAGGTCATTTAACGGTATACAAGTCTTGACTGCAATCTCTCTGTCACCTTTGTGAATCAGAATGGAACAGTTCAATTCAACTGCATTTGTTTAGTACCAGTCATAATCCAAAATTTTGAGCCTCTGCCCTAGGTCTTTAGGTTTCTCGGTTGCCTGATGTCCTTGCTGTGTGTTTGCTAGTTCTGGACTGGTCCAGTGTCTGTGGACGCCACCCAGTGTCTGTATTGTTTGTTGTTCTATCACTACTCTTTTTTTTGTCTCTCCTCTGTCCACTAACCCCAACTGGTCGAGGTAGATGGCCGCCTACCCTGAGCCACTGGTTCTGTTGGAGGTTTTTCTCTTCTATTAAAAGAAGTTTTTCCTCCCCCCTGTTGCCTTTGACTTGATCTCGGTGGTTCTGTTGGGTTTGCTCTCTGTATAGTCATGAGGTCTCTGCCTCGAATTATGAAGAGCCTAGAAATAATCGGCGATTATGATTGGTGCTATACAAATAAAGATTGAATTGAACTGAATTTTCTGTAAGCACTTCACAGTTCAAGGATGGAGCCTCAAAAGACTATACACAGAGCAAACCCAACAGACTCAGAGAGCAAGCCTACGATGATGAGGAAGGAAACGTTCCTTTAATGAAAGAGGAAAAATCATTTGCATCTGACCGGTTGGGGTTAGTGGACAGAGGAGAGACAAACAGAAAGAGTAGAGATAGAACAACAAACAACACAAACACTCAATGACACAGACAGAAACAGGACTGGTCCACAACTAGCATGTCAAGTTCATCTAACTATGGAGCCTGAGAGACCTGTATGAAGTACAGGGAGTTGGAAACCCAAAGTAGTAGCACAGTAAGATGGCATGAAATTAGGTGCAAAGAGACACAGAGTGAAAGGGAGAGAGAAAGAGAGAGTAGAGAGTGAGAGAACGACTCCTCATCTTGGACCCAGACTGGGCATTGGTTCGACAGGAGGGGAGCCTGAAAACTCTGCCTTCCAGTCTAGGTTGAGAAATCTGGTGAAGGAACAGTGAGGGATGATGCACGAAAGGGACTTGATTTAAATATGTAAGCCAATGAAAGTTCAGATGCAGAAGTTAGGCTCAGGCTTTGCAGGTGTTTAACGTATCAGTCATAAATAGGCCTGCACAATTTGGTGAAAAAGTCATATTCTAATTATATTCAGTAATATTCTAATTTTGATTTGAGTCTACTTGCTTGGTAATTGAGGAAAATGCTGATCATTTTAGATTTTTTTTTAACTTTTTCTAATTTCAGTTTATAAAAGGACAGTGTATGCTTACATAAATTATTCATAAGAATAAAAAGATGTGCATACCAGATTTAGTGAAAAGCTACTGTAATTTCCACCTGTGGTCTGTAACTAGCATAAAAATTTTTAAAAATGTCCATTTTGAAGATTTTACACAGTTTCTACCTGCTCTGTGTCACTTAGTCCAACCTATCACCAGACAACAGTGATTCTGTTTATTTTTTCCTTTTTCTGATCACCATAAGTTCCCCTATATCTACACCTTAAAATGATGTCTTGTTGCAAATATATAATTGCAACAACCATGTAAAATGAATTCAGAAACCAACAGGAAACTAATGTAGGGAAACTAAGATATTAAAAAATACACTGTCAGAAAAATGTAGTCAATATTACCTCAGCAACAAAAAAGCCACAGAGAATCATATTCACATTGTCTGCACTTGGAAACAAGACAAGAAAGGACACTGATGAATAATGCAGGATTTAGTGGCTCCCTGTTTTAACACTAATATGAAAAACTGATAGATATAAACATATATCACCAAAATATAAACAGTTTGCATGGATTGCTGCTTGGGGGTAGAGAAAGTGTCTTTCTGGTCTCTCTCTTCAGTTTGGGGCTATACTGTACTACTTAAAGGATGATCTTATCAATTAAAAACGTCTGAAGCAAGAATTATCAAACAGATGTCAATTGTCAAAAGATTTTGGTGGGATTATCAGCTTTTTGTTTCCCCTCATATATCTTCAAAAATATATATCCACAACCATTTCAATCAAAAAACTGCTCGAGCAGATGTGCCAGAAAGTTCTGTTCAGTGAGCCATTAACGTTGAGTACATTTCTCAAGAGTAAAATACAAACACATTCACGTAATGTATAATCCTTGTGAACAAGATTTAAAAATAAGCCTTAAACTCTCATCATACTACAATAATCCTTTTGCTAAAGGTGCTGTAAGTTCAAGGTACAGAACTGTGCATTTCTAGTATATCTTCACTTCCTAATTACCTCTAGTGTTTAAAAATAGACTCAGTGGTTTTGTTGAAAATTAAATACAGGAGCCCTTTAATTAAAAGACCTTTATGCTGCACATAGTATTAAAAGACTGACATTAAATGCAAGGTTACTTTTAATCAAAATGCAAGAGATTATTTTTTGTCATTTTGACAAACATTTAACATAATATTACTTTATTTTTGATTTTGTAGTTTGTCCCTTCAAAATTGATCCCGCAGAAAAGATTTTCAAAAAGCAATGTGTATGCAACAAAAATGAGAAAAAGTGGAGAAAAAGCAGAGATGCTACATGTTTTACCAGTCAGCTGTTGCAAGTGCACTCTTTTATGCTATGGTCTGCTGGGGAGGCAGACAGATATGTAAGAGGCCTGAATAAGGCAGGATCAGTGTTTGGAGGGAGGCTGGACTCACTATAGGCTGTAGTGGACAGGTGCACCCAGAAGTTGGAGGGCATCATGGACAACCCAGATCATCCTTTTCAACTCATTTTGTCTCAACAGAGGAGCAGCTGCAGTGGACAACTAATATCACTACACTACAGGAATGAGAAGACTGAACACATCCTACAGATTTGATTTTTTCTTATGAGCCTGTCATCTGAACTTCCCTTCACGTGAAAAATGTAGTTCTTTCGGCTGAATTCAATCCTGGTCAGCAGTCGCTGAAGGTAAAAGCCTTAATAAAGCTCAACATGAACTGAATGAAATGTGAGTGCAAAATGCATTATTTACTGTCACATGTCACATGAAACAATGCAGTATAGCAGGATGTACACAGAGATAAAGACATCTGCTATTCATTGCTTGCAGCTTGTACCTGGTCTTGTGTTTCTCGGTCTAGTGGGGCATTGAGATAAATGACTCCTTCTCTGCTGATGGTAAAGAGCATCTCCGGAAACTCCCCCTCAAGGCTGTACTCTGCTTGACTGCCACTCCATTTGACCTACATAAACACATCAGAACAACAAAGAATTAACCAGAAAAATGATGACATCTCTTAATTTGTGCTCTAAAATGAATTGTAAAATGCTGTACAATGCTACAATGCTGTTTAATGAGGCCTGCGTGATGCATAAGTACAAAGCAGAGCTACCGTTTGTTTACATGTTAAGAAGCCAACTAAATGCACTGACAATGATGTGGAACAGAGAGCACAGCCAAAACTAACTATGCGGGTTGAAGGGGATTTTCCACTCTGCCATACAGCCCTTGACAGAAGCCTGTGCAGTAGGGCTTAAAGGGCCCTTGTAGCCATCAAACAGCACCCAACAAGGAGAGAAGGTTGGACACATCAGAGACAGTGATCAGCCAGGGCATGTGTATCTCCTCAACTCACTGTCACACACTCCTCCCTTGTTTTGGAGATGGCTGACCAAACACTATGCTTTTGTATACACAAAGTCGCTTCACACAGCTGGTTGTCTCTCAGTGTTCTCAGGGTCCCACAGCTTTAAAGAGGTGTGTTTAAAGTCCTGATTAATGGTGGAGACTTCAGTTATAAAGTGCCACACAACATCTCTATGAAGTCATATGTTTTGAGTTTGCAGAGCACATCCTGTCTCCTGGATAACTTATCTGAGCTGGGTCAAGACCACCTTGTGCTTGCCTTTTTCCTAACAACATTATGGAAAGTAATCAGTGCTGGAATATGCCAACAGTACAATACTGTTGTGTTAAAATAGCCAATTACCGTATTTTCCACACTATAAGGTGAACCGGATTATAAGGTGCACCCCCCAAAAAATGTCATTTTGAATTTTGTTTTGTTTTTATAATCAAGTGCGCCTTATAGTGCGGAAAATATGGTACAATTTTACAGTTAGAGAAGCTGGCTGTTGAACTGATAGATGCAGATTGACAGAAAATACAACAACCCCAATTCCAAAAAAGTTGAGATGCTGCGTAAAATATAAATATAAAAATAATGTAATGATTTGAAAATCTCACAAACCCTTCTGTAAAATCTGGCAATGAAGGTTTAGGACTGTTGAGCAGCTAGAATCCTGCATCAGAGAAGGATGTGAAAACGTTTCTCTCCTAAAACTGTAGCAACTGTTCTTCCAATTCCCTGACATTTACAGACAGTTTTTAAAATAAGGGGGGTGCAACCCAATGCCCTGTTCCAACTTTTTGGACATGTGTTGCTACCATGAAATTCAAGATGAGATAATATTTCCCATAAAATGGTAAAATGTTTCAACATTTGACACAATTTTTTAAAATATGGGTTTATGAGACTTGCAAAATCATTGCATTCTGTTTTTATGCACCCAGCATCCAAACGTTTTTGGAATTGGAGTTGTATGCTGATGATCTATCAAATCTCTGTTAAGACTGGAAATATATTTGTGTCATCTGATTTACATTGTGTCAAAATGTCGTAGGGAAATCGTTTTTAATGTCAGACAAATCCAGGTGTCAAAAATGCAAAAAATAAGGCAAATGCCAATAAAAAGAAGTTGGTTCTTTGGCTGCAGTAAGGCATAAATGAACAATATAAAAAAAAAACTTCACTAAATAATGAAGAAAATGGAAAAAATGATTTAAAAAAGGACAAAAATTAGATTCAAAATGAAAAAATGAGGTAAATGAAGAAACATGAACAAAATATGAAGCTAAATGAAAAGAATCATGAGATGGAAAAACAATGAACAAATTAACAAGCACGATGAGAAAAAAATCAAAACAAAATCCAAAAAAATGAACAAAATAAGATGCAAAAACAAACAGCAAAAATATAATCAAGAGAAATATCAATACATTATCATGATTTTTCTCATTTTCCTTACTTGCTTACTTATTGCACATTGCCTTTGTGGAGCAGCCCTAATATTCACAATTGTTTTCCAAACAAAACAGCAACTATTTGTTCATCCCCACTTCTCATTTTAGTGAAGTGAGTATCTTTTTGTTGGTAGTGTTATTTGAAACTGAACAAGCAATTCAAATTTGTTACCCTGGGCTCTGAAAATGAATTGCTCACAGCTCCAGAATCATGCATGATATATGTGATACAATCATGTACTATGAGTAATAGACAGGAAACAATAGGTGAGACGTCTCCTTTGTTGCATCAAATGTGGCCTGTGCACAATGTGGCTAATACATGCCGATTTGAAATATTGAACACTAACTATGACAATGTGACATAAAGTCTAAAGTGGATCAATCAGATTTCATTATACTGCAAAATCTGATTATTCAACACAGTTAAGAGCCATGAGTCATTTGCAGGCAGTGAGTCTGCATCAATACATTGCAATATGGAGTTCAAGTAGCGGCCGATTGCCTTATATAATCAAAGTTTTCTCTAGGCAATCAGAAACATGCACTAGATAATGGATTGGCGTTAACCCTGAGTATACAGATGTACTGATTACAAATGCTTGGATTTGATTTTTGATTTGATTGCAGAAAGGCTCAAACTAATCACAGTAGCAATCCTTCCTATTGTATAACATACTTTTGTACAGATGAAGATAAAAAAATATATATATTTTAAGACATGCAGCAATCTGTCTTAAGCATCTGTCAAAATGTTACCATATCACAAGTAATGCCAGTACAAGCAATAAGTCAACATTTATCACAGATGAGTGAAGGAGAACATGACTGCTCAGTTTATTGGTGACAGTAGGGGATGTGAGATCCATAGAGTGGGCTCTTGAACGTGACTGTCTCTGAATGTGTCATAACAGCAGTTAGTCCCACCACCCACTGAGTAGAGCTCGACAAACACAGTTGTGGATGAAACAAGGCTTCCCCAAAGGAAACACAGTCCAGTTCTGTGTTCTGAGGTTCAAGATGTTGTGTGCAGGAACAGCAGCGTCTTTGTTTCACACTCTCTTAACACATTTTTCATTAGCATTAATGAATGATTAGTTTCAATCTGTTCTGTCAAAGATGTCTACAGTGCTGTACCTATTGTACTGTACCTATAGAGCCACAGATGCAAGAAGAAAATACATTATATTACCACAGTCACCAAGCTGTGTAAAACAGTACTATTAGGCAACAAACCTACATAACAATACATTTAACGTGCACTGGCTTTTGACAATGTGGAGAGATGATAAAACACATCTCTACATACTTACGCCCCTGTCACACTGACAGAACCAGCATCAATAAAGGAATAAAGCAGAACCAGCCAGACTGAAGAAAATTGCACTACATTCAGGAATTTGTAAGAATGCCGTTGGAATACTTAGAATGCTTCTAACCTACCTTGAATTATTCTTGCTTATTTTGGGTGTGTTAGCTCTTGAATGTAGCTTGAATGTAGCAGGAACACAGAAATTTGTCTCCAGGAGGAGATTACAGACCAGCACACTAACACTCACAACTGCTCCATCCCAAATACTGTACAATAATCTTGTTAAAGCCATAAACACCACTTTACACTGAGAGCGGGTCTGTTATTTCAACAGTGGATATCAGAGAAACAAACTACAGACATTGACTAAAATGTTATATAGCGTCTTTCCACTATGTTTAGGTGCAGTGGAACTCTGCACAAACCATAGACTGTATAAATCAGTGAATGGAATATCCATGATCTACAATTCAGCATTATTAATAATCCAAAACCCAACACATAAATTCAACTAATTTGGAAGCCTAACTCTGAGAATCTCAAATGTTAACTGGAAAACTGAAAAACAGTTTTATTTGTTATTGTTCATCACCCACCAGCCCCCTACTCAGAATTTAACTGAATTCTCTGACCTCCTATCAGACTTAATGCTTAGCACAGAAAAAAAGTTATAATAGTGGGTGACTTTAATATTCATGTTGATGTTATAAATGACAGCTTTAGTAACACCTTTACCTCTATTTTAAATCCATTTGGCTTTATTCAAAATGTAAACAAACCCACCCACTATCCACTCACAGGTCACACTCTTCTTGTACTGACATACGGCGTAGACACTGAACACCTCGTCATATCTCCACACAACCCTCTCCTTTCTGACCATTATTTGTTAACTTTTTGAATTTACACTAACAGATTCTGTCACTTTGTTTACACAATTAACTGACATTGTACTTGTCTTTGGTCCAAAAACACTTGCACAGTGTCAGAGCTTTGCGTCCCTGACACACCCACTCAGGACCTGGACGGTTTCATCTGGGTGAGTTACATGTAAAAACCCTCAGAACACTCAGTGATGGCTCTGGGTGAAATCATTCAAACATTGAGCTAGGTATACCCTTGTTGTCAGTAGATACCTCTGAAAAGGTTGCCGGTGGAATTCTACCAGGAACAAAAAAATGGTTCTATGAGGATAAGCCAAAGAACCATAAATGGTTCTAGTGATCACAATTATTTCTGAGTGTACGCTTGTGAATCCACACGTTTTTAGTGGGTGGAAGGGGCTGTTAGAACAGGAGAGATGAGAGGCTGAGGGCGAGTGTGGGCGAGGTGGGAGAAAACAGGAGGAGGGGGAGGTATTGTGATGTGCCCACTGACCATAGCAACTCACAGAACCTGCACAATGCATCTCATTTACCATCAGAGTCATTCTTCATCTTTCTTGTTTACTCAGTTCCAAGAAATGAACAAATAAAGGATTTTTCTTGCCTCGCAGGTAAACATTTGTATCATATGTGTTACTTCACCAACCACTGCGAGTCCATTCTTTCCCTTGTGTTACAAAGCCTACAAGGGCTTATAAGTTATTTATAGGCTTGTACTGTAGCTGATATGGCCAATATAATAACACACAAACAGTTACACAAGACCATGGACAATCAGTGCAAAGACATGTAAAATCAGTAACCTTTTGATTTTCAACCAGAGGTATTTCAAGGCTGGGTGAAGGAAAAAGCATATTTTTCTATGTACTGTAAATGCCAACATTATTATTCCAATGTTTCCATGTAATTGTCTCTCACTCTCACTACTGAGAAGCTAACAGTAGAGAACTGCAAAAATGCTCACTCAAAAAAAGAAAAATCAGAAACCAAAACACTTTTTGTTGTGAAGTATCCACCTGTAATTGAATTCTATTGGCATCATGATGTATACACTTTAAGACTGAAGCACACCTCAAGCCTCAATAGTTTGCTGTAAATCTATTATATATATACATGCAATACTGAAAACAATGAAGAAATAAAAATAAAACGCATGTGTCTATAGAGTCTGGAAATATCATGCGTGTTTTAGAACAATACAGCAGTCTGGTTAAAATGGATCAACTGCATAAACCTGCATTTTCACCTAGATCACTGTATTTTAAATATTACATTGAAATGTTATATTAAAGTGGATTTTGCCTCTAAGTTGTTGGTTGCACATAATATTCATCAGATTGATAGTACCGTAGTGGTCGGTGGGTGGGAGGAGAGGGTGATTACGGGAGTTAAAGTGACTCAGTCAGGAGGTAGCCTGAAAGGATCCATGGCATTTGAACAGCATCAATAATTCAACATTTGGTCACTTAGGAGGACCCAAGAGAATCTAAAAACAGCAAACAGCAATATGATGCCACTTTACTCAGCCCAAAGTATTGACTGTTTGTTTTCTTGTAACATGATATAACAGTAACTGCATTAACAATAAAGTTAGCAATTACTCTAAGGTGTTTAGACGATTTATAGGATTAATCACATATAGTGGGTTTAGTGAACATCAGTGAAAACATCTTTCACAGTTTGCTAACTGCGACTATCTGGCCTCACCTGTGAGATGGGGATGGGATATGGGCCAGGCAGGTTTTCTTGCAGCCGTACAGGATCAGGAGAGGCCCAGGTGTTTCCAGTCACCTCAACGGTAACAATGCCACTGGTGAAGAAAGCATTGGCTCTGCCAGCCATGTCTTTAACCATCACCGACAGCTTATAACGACCACACATCTCAGGGTCCAGAGCAGAGGCTCCTGTTATCAACAGTGGGATGTGACGATACTTCAAAATCTTGTTTCAGTAATAAAATTTATAGAGGTGCACAATTAATCTATTCGAATTGCAACTTCAGCCTTGGCAGTTACAGTATATAATTACAAAAGGCTGCACTTTAGAGATCCGTTTGGCATTGTAAGTTGCACATTTTTTCATATTGTAAAGCCATGTAAATTCAGAATTGACATTTCCATGATCCTTTATGTATGTGATACATTTCCTGTATTAGAAAAGCCAAGCAAGGGAAGATCACACCTTTGAAGAAGGAAAATTGCTCATGCTGTGTGAAGACAAAATAACTATAATAATATACTGGGAAAACAATAACATAGGTAACCTGGTACATATATAATCCAGTTCAACAGTAACAGCTGGCTTTCAGGCAAAAAAGGAAATGAAGGAGGTAATTTCTGATTTTCACTGCTCCTGTGAAGCTGTGGAAATCAGTGGCAGTGAGGGACCAGTGAGCGTGAAAGTCAGGCAGCTCCTGCCAAGCTGTAACAAAGGGCAATACCAAGGTTCCAAAAATAGCATCAGTATACAGGACTTCCTGCATCTACAGTGCCACCTATTCAGAGTTCTTTTTCATACATTCAAAACCAGGCTGAATACTATCTGCTATTGAAATATAATGTTTCTTACAAAGGGAAAATAAAGCATGTCACGGGTTGACACTGGGAAATTTGTGCTACTTCAAACACGTTGTCATGTCATCAAAATGAAAACATCAAAATGAAAAGGGCCAACTTCAGAAGCTGCATGTTAACCTAAACTGCAGCACCCGCTGTGTCCTATTGAAACATAAAAACGGCAAATTTAGTAGCTGACCTTGTATTCTGCTCCTCTAAGTAAACTTGGACAAGAATACTTCTCTTCTGGGAGACAACAAAGTATCACATTTGCGACTGACCTTCGTCTGTGAGGGAAACCTCTCCGGTAATGGAGTCAATGGAGAACATTTGGCTGGAGGGAATCCTGGGTGTCTGCTCCATCAGGCTGAATCTTAGCTCAGCGTGAGGGGTGTTTCGGTCATCTCGATCCAGTGCCTCCACCTGCATAAATGGGATACCTGCAACACACCGATGGCTTAGAGTAAAAATAAAACCAGGCAAAATGTAAAAAGACATTGCAATATAGTAATATGTATATGTACAATAACTTGTGCCTAACTTTAATTATTTACATGTAGTAATAAACGCATGATTTATTTTACTGTGACAAATGCATCTTTAATTTAGCTGAATTTTCAAAAGCAGAAGGAACCCAGAGCTAATGTATGCATCTTCATATTTTAATGACATTGGGCTTTTGTATATATTCAGGCTTCCCACTCTTTAATTTAAATTATTTTCCAATACATTTCTAGGACATTTTGAGCTGCTATAGTGTGACAGACAAGTTATTGCACCATATAGTAATACATCCTCCTGACCATGCTCACCCTCACGGACCAACCCTAGCAACGCTCGTCAATTCAAAATCACTAGTTCTGTCTCTATGCACTGTTTTGATGAAAAAAAAGTATGAGATCTGAAAAGTCACTAAAACTGTTCAAAATAATCAATAAAATAATAATGAACAAAATAAACAACAAAATGAGAAAAAATATCAAAATTATGAAGCATGTTAACAAAATTGGAGACAAACAATATACGCAAAAGAATGGGCAAAATGATCAAAATTATTAAGTTCACAAAAACGAACAAAATAACACAAAATTGTTTTAAAAAATCAACAAAATAATCAACAAAATGAGAAAAATTACTAAAATAATTAAGTACATTAACAAAAATAAACAGTATAAGCAAATGAAGGAGCAAAAATAATCAAAATAATCAAGGATGAACCCCAAAATTTAACCCCCCCCCAAAAATTTAACAAGAAAATTAACAAAATCCATCCATTTTCTACCCCTTAATCCTCGTGAGGGTCGGGGGGGGGGTGCTGGAGCCTATCCCAGCTGACT
>JAQQAE010011572.1:0-11820 GCA_029823295.1 Pseudamia nigra | reverse complement strand
TGTCTGCAAAATGTGGAGACTTGCTATGTTTTCTCAGTCTTGCTTGATGTAGCATTTCTTTGTTATATTTTACATTTAATAATGCATCAGGACTGCAGGCAGTTCAGTTTAGCAGATATTATAACTCACAATTTTATGCTGAGACACATCATTCTCAAACTGTTGCTCTTGTAACCAAAATTTTAATATTTTAATGAAATATATGTGTATGTTAACCAGTATACGTATTAGAGTGCATAAAGCATGGAGACCTATGAGTATGTAAACTTATAGCCTTTTGCTTACGTGCAGGAATGTGTAAGTTAAGACACAGCTGTAAACTTAGCCATAAGTCATCTTGTTGCTCTTTGTAACTTACATTTGTTTCACTGTTCTCTGGATCCTCTAATTAAGATGTTCTGGTTTACTGCTCCTTACATCCTGGACTCGACTAAAAGTCTCCAAAAGGGGCTTGTAATGCCTTGTTCGGTACCAGTCTCTGTCCTGTTGCTCACGGCGCCCGAGAGCCATATGATTAAACGTTGTTAATTGTACACACTGTTGCAAGAGGCTTCATTTTCAGATTTCCACCACACACTATTTGCCAGTGCAGTCTTTCATAGAGTGAAGAAAACCTTTACCTAAGAAGTAATGTGACTAACCCAGGGGTCGGCAACCTTTACAATCTAAAGAGCCATTTTTAGACAAAATATTAAAAAAAATTGTTTAGAGATGAAAAAATTACACGTAAAATATGACCCATGCTCTTTTTTATTAATTTTGTTTATTATTTTGCTTATTTGTATCCATTTTGTTTATTAACTTGTTGATTTTGTTGATTCTCTTTTTTAACTTTGTCCATTTCCTTTGTCCATTTGTGGAGTTTATTGAGTACTTTGTTCATTTTTCCTAGTTTAGGTTCATTTTACAGATTATTTGATTCATTTTTTAAAAATAATTTTGTTAATTTTTTGGAATTTTGGAATTTCCCTGATTATTTTTGTGGATTATTTTTTAATTAATATTCATTTATGTGACTATTTTGTTTGTTCACTTTCTTGAATATTTTGCTAATATTTTATCCAGTCTCATTCAGTTACTATTTTAGTCATTTTTGTGAATTTTTGCCCATTCCCTTAATTATTTTGTTTGTTTTGTTCAGTTTATTATTATTTTGTTCATTTTTCCTCATTATTGTTAATCTTAGAGAAAATTTGTTCCTTTTCATTTGTTCATTTTTATCTTTTTTAAAATTGTTTGGTCATTCTGGAGAATTAGTGCATTTCCCTGATTATTTTTGTCTACTTGACTATTTTGTTCACTTTCTTGAATATTTAATTAATATGTGATCAATTTTTAGTCATGTTTTTTGATAATTTGTTCATTTTCCTAATTATTTTAATAATTTGTGTATTTTTGTTCATTTTATGTATTGTCTTGTTATTCATTTTGTAGTCTATTTGTATCAGTTTTGTCTTTGTTATTCATTATTTCATTGACTTCATGTTGATTTCGTGCTTATTTTGTTCATTTTGATTTATTTTAATGTGTTACTTCCATCACTGAACAAATCCACAGGAGCCACTGGGGAGAGGCTAAAGAGCCACACATGGCCCTGGAGCCACAGCTTGAAAACCCCTGTACAGAACTGTTGTCCTCATTAGTTGTGAGATGTACTGTACCACCAGGCTGTTTTAGCATCTTTTCATGTATTTTGCCACTGACTCAATTTTTAAACAGGTTGCTTATATCAAATTCAAAATGGACACAGTTAAAAAAAAAAAATCAAAAACATTTCCCAATTTTAAATTTGATACATTGCCTTTGTACTATTTTCATTTCAGTTTCATGCAACAATACTAACAATATACATCACACCATAGTTGCTTAAGTGATGAGCATCTATTCTGTGTGTATGTTATAGTAGGTATTATCATGTCTCCCTCTGTGTGTTTATGTATTTATGTGTGCGAATTTGATGTTTCTTATGTTAGTTCTCTGCTGTGATTTCTGTTTCGTTTCGAGCCAAAACAGCCCCCAGCTATTTGTAATAGTCTTTATCCACAGCGGAACATTTGGCTCTGTCTGAGAATCTGATATTAACAGTCGTCTATCTTTGCAACCCACACGCCAATACACAAAGCAGCTGAGCCTACATTCACACCCACACACACACACACACTTAAATCTACAGAAGAAACAGATGCGTAGCAATATGGTGAGAATATTTAATATTTGCTGGCTGTTTTTCGCATACTTCCCCTCAAGATGTGTAAAACAGCATGTGATGACAAACAGAATGTGATAAACAAAAACCAGCAAAGATAAACAACAATCAACATGGGCAAACACTGATGAAACAGTGACGCATTCAGTGAACTGAGGCGGTAATCCGAAGCTCTGTGAACAAATAAAAAACACTAATAGAGGACAAAGACATGGAGTAATTTGTACATATGCAAGAAGAAATGAAGCAATTACAGTACTAAATATAGGCATGTATTGTGGGCTATAACCCACTGAATCCTTTGGATTTTTTTTCAAAGGTTCACATGTGCCATATCAAAAGAAGGGTTGGGAAACGTGCTACACATATAAGAATCTGAACATCCCTTCATTAATCAATAGGAATCCATGTGATATCGGAGTCTACATTTTTGGTCATGCACATAAAATGAGTAGATAACGATGAAGAAAAAGTGAATGAATCATCAGGAAAATGCACAGAAATGGATGAAAATGCACAAAGCAATAAAACAAAATGAGCAAAACAACAATGAATACTCAGGAAAATGCATAGAAATTGAAAAAATGGAAACAATAATGAAAAAGGAACATAAAAATGGCAACAAATGCAAAAAATTATTCAAAAATGAAGAAAAAATAGATAAATAATAAAAAAAATGCAAGGAAAGAAAAATGTACAAAATAATCAAGGAAACAAATGAAATATGGTTGAATTTTCCAGAAAATGCATGGAAATGGATAAAAATGCACAAAATACTCAAGAAAATGAACATAAATATAATGAATAATCAAGAAAATGTATGACACAATAATAAAAAGGAAGAACAAATTTGATAAATAATTTTTAAAAATGCAGCGAAATGAATACAAATGGGCAAAAAAATGAAAAATGAAGAAAAAATAGATAAATAATAAAGAGAACTCACATAAATTGATAGAAATGTACAAAATACTGTAATCAAGGAAATGAATGAAAATCGGATAAATATTCAAGAAAATGCACAGAAATGGACACAATTGCATAAAATAATGAGGAAAATGAACCAAAAATGAATGAATCATCAAGTAAATGCATGTAAATGGACAGAAATGCACAAAATAATTAGACAAAATGAGCAACAAATGGATGAATAATCAAGAAAATGGATAAAAATGCACACAATAATTAACCCAAATTAGACATGTACGTCCACACCTTCTCATCTGTCACATAGCTATGGTGTGAGGCAGGAGCAGCTGATTTTTACAAAAGTTCAAAGATGTCACACAGTTATACTCGGTACAGAAGTCCCGAAATACATGACTGCATGTGTCTGGGTTGAATGGATGGATAAACAGTCTTTCATTAAACTTATCCAAACTACTTTCCCGCGTAACCCAAACAAGACCATAAGACAGAACCTAAGACCTTTAGAAACCCATGAATAAAGGAAAATGGAGATGTTGATACATTTACATGTTAATGTCTTGCAGTCACTGGTTTATAGGCTTGCAATGAGGTATTGATCTTATTGTAGAATGTAGACATCGCATGCTCAAAGACCACTCTGCTTGAATTGCAGAAAAAGAACTCAAGTGAATGATTCTAATTAATATTCGTGAAGGACACAAAGAAAACTGAAGAGCCTGGGTCATTGGCTAGGAGCTAATGAGGGGTTTTAGGCTGGGTGACGAAGGGATGAAAAATCAGAATCCAGATAGAAAGATTTTTGAGCCAGACAGGCTGAAATCAGGAACAAGGAGTCAACAGGGCAGAAGCATTAAAGTACAAAATCTAGCTACCCGCTTTGAATGCTATTAATCAACTGAATTGGCCTTTTTACGTGGTTATTATGGTGCCTTGCATTTACCTTGGAAGTCAAAGATCAGAACTGGGAGTGAGGTAAATTCTGAGTGTTCCAGCTGCAAAGTCTGAAAAACATGAATGCATGCTGGAAAGCCGGCTCATTCGGAGCATAGACAAACTTTTAAACATATGTGCTTTCCACGTGATAACATCTGTGTGCGGCATTTTGCAAATACTAGTAGTGTAGTAACATGCAATGGATAAAAACTGTAACGCTATTATATGTATGATATAATAGCAAGCAGTGTTGAACTGTTGCAAGTAGCAGCCATATTGACTTGTAAAACCAGGGTTGGTAGTGTTACCCCAACTTTCTGAGTTGGAATTCCAACTTGAGGAGGCATTCTAGTTGAAACTTCTGACTAGGAACTCAATTGGAATGTACCATTAGCCTAGATATGGAGTAGTAGTCAACTGCTACAGCAGCCTGTAGGTGCTTATTATCTACTCACATGGATGACAACACTATGTAGACAAAAAGCTGGCAAGATAACTTTTTGTTTCAATAAGTTTAGACATAAAACTATTTTGATAGGCTTTGGGAAAATGTCTTGGAGAAGGGTACAAATAGACAAAAACCACACACAAACACAAAACATGAAAATGCATAATGTAGGAAATGAACTACAGTTTCCTGTGTGGAAGTAAAGGGTTTGGTTGTACCACCCCAACCATCTCCTCTTAATATTTTGTCTCAATTAAACACTGCTGGCATTATGCCTTCTACCATTTCTGGCCAATAGAGCAAGTACCCCCCCCCCCCACACACACACACACACTCCTTAAAGACAGCCTACTAACTCTCTTAATCCATCCATCCATTTTCTACCCCTTAATCCTCTGGCTTCCTCCCACAACCGAAGACATGCACTAGGGGTTAGGTGAATTGGCCAGTCTAAATTGCCCATAGGCATGAGTGCCATTTAATCACCTAATAAAGTCTGAATCAGCTAAACTTGCAGGGGATTGACAGGAAACAAGAAGAACAGAAAGACTGAAAATGTGTGTGAGTTATGTGAACATGCAGATAATCTTGTGGGGAATATAAAGTACCTTCAACTGTACAGGTCATGAAGGTGGAAACCAGGCAACAACATGGGAAATAGGAGAGAATTCACAACATGCACTGATTGTACTCTAGGTTTTCTCCCTAAACATATGCTGACTTAACCAACGTATGTTGACTTGGGGAAAAAGTAACTCCGTGACCATCTGACAAAGACACAAAAATGAGCACTGAAATTCTGATACATTATGGATCGTTCCCACAACCCCGCTTGCTTGTTATTTGGCTTGGTTTCACTCTCTTTCTTTGTTCTCAGTGATTTCCCTGTGTGTCTAATCAATAAGAGACAGAACAGAACAGAAGACGTAGGGCTGATTGTCCTTGTACTGAAAAAAACAGAGGTGCTCGATGCATCTAAAGTGCGACTGCAGTAAATTAGAGGAAAGTTTGTGCCTGTTTAAGGAACTTACAGGTGATTGGTTGTGATTGCAATCCTTCTATATACTCTTTATCAACAATCCTAAAATACATTTCATGAGCACTATAAGAAGTGCAGTTTACAATCAGTGTCAATCAATCAGAATCAATCTAAAGACAACCCTGATTAGGATGATCATAATTAAAAGTTTAGAGAGAACAAAGGTGAAAGATTAATGAGGAAAAATATTTTTCTAGTGTTAAATTGGCAATCAATCTCAAGTATCAAGGTAGCTTTAGGCAGAAAATACAGGCACTGTTCAAAAACATCATGCAAGTGAAGTACTATTCTTAAAGTAACACTATAGTTAAGAGCTTTTCCCAAAGGCACAGTTCAAAGACAACGTGACTCATTCTAAATTTTAATGATTTCCAATTACTCTGACACGAACCTCAACTTTTTAATCAAAAAAACAGCTAGGGGCTGGCTTACTCTCTGATTTTTAAGGAGCTAATTAGGTAGTGTTCCTGCCATCCTACATCACGCCCTTCCATCTTCTGCTCACAAGAGAACCTGGTTAAATAAACTTTGCTCCGGTAATCCTGCAAAATTTGTGTGGGAAGCGACCCTCATTCAGACCTGATCATCTGTTTTTGTGCATTCCTATTAAGCATTTGAGGATTGTAACCTCAATTAAGACATAAATGAGAAGTGAGTCTCTTTAATGTGTGGGTTCAAGTCACTGGATTATTTGTTAGACCTCTGACTTTGGGTCATTTAAGTTAAGATAATGAGTGTGCCGGTGCTTCTGTGGTTGTAATTTATCTGCTAGTCAGGATCCACATGTTTCACTTCCATTCAAGCAGAAATTCAATAAAAAATACTCTCTGAAAACAACATAATAGGGTAATCAGAGAGCTTTTTAACCTATGCATCAGCTTTCAGTGTTTGGAAACTTATGTGGAGTTGAGTTTTGAACTGTCAGAAAGGAAAGGAAAAGAAAATGGGAGCCAAAAGGAGAATAATTTTCCTGTTCCTTACTTCAAGGACTCATAAAATTTTACAGTCTGTAATTGGATGAAATTGTAAGTACCCATAGGGTCCAGGACCATTAAGTCATATTAGTCCTCTTGTCATTTTGGGACCTATATAGAAAATACAGTAAAACAACTTTTAGCTCCATCTTACAATCAAGAAACCAAACCTGCACATTCATTACACCAAGAGGTAGGATGCCAGTGTTTGAATCAACTATGTGTAGTCAGTGTTCTAGATAATAAAACAGAAAATCAATAACACAAAATTAATAGATCAGTCAACGACTAGGAACACACTCCAAAGTCACTTTCAGGGATGACCTAATGACAGCATCTGTTTAAGTAGGACAGACACTGAAAACACATTGTGTCCATCTGCCATTTGGGATTGATCGTGTGATAAACTGGGTTCATCATCACCTGGAGATAAAGTTTTTTTTAGTCTCAGAGCAGTTTCAGTGCTGGTAACTGCATAATGTAAAAAGACTGTGCAGTACGCAGTCTACGGTATATCAATCAGCTACACTAAAAACCTTAGGTTACAGTAGGTTACAATAACAAAGCCAAAGTCAGAGATTTCATTGTGTTGAATATTGATGGTCAGATTTGTTATGGCCCAGCTACTATTGTAGAGCATGTAAATGACTTTTTTGTGAACATAGCTCATAACCTTGTGGAGGCATTACTCAGTGGCGAACTTGTTCAGTGCCTATTCTGAAAATTGTAAAGCATACTATGAAAAATGGGCATAACACCTAGCATGTGTAAGTTACAGGAGGTGGATGAGGAGTTTGTTTTACGTGAGCTGACAGCACTGAAAAGTACCAAAAAAATGTGTCTTGATAACATCGGACCAAAGTTTCTAAATGATGTTGCTGAAGTGTTAACTTGTGTAATTACACACTTAGTGAACCTGTCTATATAGAACAAATTTGCCCTGAATGCACAAAGAAAGCCAATGTTACACCTCTTTTTAAGAAAAATAACAAACTGAAAGTGGGACATTATAGACCAATAAGTGTTTTTTCTAAAGTCTGCTAAATTTGAGAAAAGCTGTTTGTTTTCAGGTTGAAAAATTTTGCAAACATAAAGATGTGATTTATTCTTTTTAGTCAGCGTTTAGGGATGATTATTCAACAGATACCTGCCTTATGCACTTATATGATTACATCCGGAAAGAGATAAGTCAAGGTGACTTTGATAGGATGGTAATGCTGGATGTAAAGAAGACTTTTGATAGTGTGGATCATAATATGCACTGTGACAAGATCTACTTGGCGGGTATTGATCCAGAATGGTTTAGAATATCTGTACAACTGTAAACAAATTGTGTCAATAAATAGTCATTGATCATCAAAACAAACAATTAAGTGTGAGGTGCCACAGGGCAGTGTTCTTGGCCCATGGGGTTACCTTATATAAGGTAATGATATCTCCAGTTGGGTCTCCTGCCACTTTTCAAGGTATGCTGATAAAACCATCGTGCTTGTTAGTGAAAAGCAAATCAATAAGGTTGCAGACTGTCTCCGCAAGGATGTCTCTCAGTGTTTCCACTGGATGACAAATATTCTTTTATCTACGCAAATGGTTAAGATGAAATAAAAGCCTCTAATGTTGTGAAGTGCCTAGGCCTGACTGTAGATCAGTCTTTGACTGGGGAAACTGCAGTCAACTCCATTGTCAAGTAAAGGTGTGGCAGGGCTCAAGTTCATATAGACACAGAAATGTCTCATAAGCTTTTAACCTCAGCTGTAATATAGTCCCACATAGATAATGCTGCAACAGCGTGGTTTATGGGTATTAACAAAATACTGAACCAAAAGCTTCAGATTTTACAAAATAAAACTAAGGTTTATTCTTAACCTAGGTCCTCGAGTACATATTGCTCAGGCAGAACCTGATAAATTAAGATTCCTGAATAAATATGATTGTGTTCAGCATCTTATTTTGAATCACGTTTAACATACATAATGGTACAGGCCCAGGGTATCTATGCCAAACTTTTACAACAGTCCAGAGTGTACATCGCTATTCAGCTTCTCACGCAGAATATAATTTTATGGTTCCACAGGTCAAGAGTGTAACACAAGGAAATTTTTCAACCAAAGGTGTTAAAATGTGGATTAATCTACCCACTACAGTTAAAAGTCCAACAAACAAACACAGTTTCAAAAAAGCTGTGAAGGATTTTTTTTAAAGAATTTCATCTTTTAAAAATTACCAGAGTGGTATTGTTTACTATTAAGAAATTTTACAGTATATTTTTTTGAGCATTTGCTGTAATTTTTTATACACATCTGTTTTCTCTATTTACTTAGTTATTCATTGTCTTCAAATTAGTGTTATTGTCATTCTGCCTTCCTCAGGGACCAGACTGGAAATAAGTGTCAACACTTTTGTGTAATATCCCAGATTCTTGTACTTGTACAGTCATGTCTCTGGATCTGAATAAAATCAAATCAAATATCTTCACCAATGAGCACCAGAGTGCCATCTTTTTTTAAATCTAATATTCACTGTCATTATAGACCAGTTTATACTGAGGGCCATGCAAAGTGATTTGTACTTCAAAGGTGCTGTCTATGACGTTGGGAAACTAGCTAGTTGTTGATCGTGTGTGACGGACCAATATAAATGATTAAACAGGCGACATGCCAGTCAACATGGCTTACAGCCTCACAGTTGTCAAGCTAGTATGTACTGTATGTTCCTTTCTTACCTGTACTAGATGTTGAAGGAATTGGAAATGCAGGCTGTCTCTCCTCAGTCATCCTGTGGTTATATAAGCTACTGTTGCTAGCTCTCTAGTAGCTACTACTACAACTGTTTTCAACTCCATGAGTGAGTGTGTGAGTTTGTGCACCTATACGGTTGAAAGCCATGTTGACTATCAGGTGGCCTATCTAATCAATTATGTTGAACACAGCAAACCATTGGCCAAGAGCTAAATTCCCAACTCTGTAAACGGCATCTTTAAATATGCTTTAATTATAAAACCAGAGACCAAAAGACAGTTCGTGTTGAAATAAACTTAAACGGGCACTTTTTCTGAAGAGAATTACTTAAAGATATATGTAAAAAAAAAAGAGACTACAATATGATTATTTGTGTTGTAAATTGATGTATGCAACTTATATGTAATGAAACAAGTCACATACAGATACAGAGACTTAACTTTGTAAACAAGCAAACAAGCGGCCCTGATCTGTGAATTTGTTTGTTGGCTTGAATCTGAAATAATATGGTAAAACACTGCAGCGATACAATATGTGTTGCAGAAATTACTCCGGTTGTTGAGGAAGTTTGGTAGGTTTAAGAGCACTTCAGGTTTTCAGTTCTTTGTTTGAAAGGACAGATACGATGACAAAAGAAAACTGAAAAAAATATTTTAAACACAATCTGATTTTTTTAAGTGGGTCTTACTGAAATAAAACTAGTACAAATAGCTATTTCAAAGCTTCATATGGTTCTGTCTGTATATATGTGTGATTGTCTTCTCTCCTCACATCCCGGTCTCACATCCATACCTGGAAATATAGACACTATTCACTGCACTCTCAGTCTGTTTCAGACCTTCTTTAACTCATTTAGTAAGTAGAGTTAAACTCAGTGGGGTAAAGTTAGACTTTAATTCAATGAGTGGAAATTCTTGTGGACTAGAAACATTGTGGGTACATTTGACCCATTTGAGAAAATCCTGGCGGTCTTATTGTCAGTACATAATAGTGAATGACAAACTTCTAGTACTTTGCACTGACCATAACACTGGCTTTCCATCATTATTTCTTCTATTTCTATTCTATATTCTACTTTTTGTGCATATACAGTGTGAACATCAGTGTTACTTTTTTAATGTATCAGAATATTTTTAAAAGCTATTTGCATACCTGACTCTGCAGCTCTGGAACGTACTGTTCCTAGCCCACTTTCACAGCTCTTACCCAGCAGTGGTACGCTACTCTTTATAAATCAAAATCCTTTCCCATGCCCCAGCCTCTGATAGTGTTCAGACTTTCACTGCAGTTCTCTTTAACTTTCTCGGATGGAAGGATAGATGGATACATAGTAATGGGGTGAGGGGATAGGTGGTGAGGGGCACAAAGCTCAAATCCTTTTCTGGTGCCCTTGCCTGTGCTAATGCTAACTTTCCCCAGGGAGCCTTCTCATGACCCCAGGACTTGGAGAGAGGAGAAGAAGGCACAGAGGGAGGGATAAGAGGATGAAAGAGTGGATAGAAACAGGGAGATATTGACTGTGGAGTAGCTTGTTTCCCTCCTCTCCTGAGCCAACCATCAGATGAAATTAGAGACCTTAGGTAACCCAATGTCCGTTAGCAGCGAGTCTGGTGTTGCTGCCATGTGAAAGTTTTTGGTGAGTTAATTGTTGATTAATTTCTGTTTCTGTTGGAGATATGCTTTTCCTTGGTTTTGCACTTTTGTCCAAACAGAGTGACAGAGATTATAATTACCTCTGCCCAAAATGTTATGTGATCACTTGTGTTTGTTTTCGTGTTTGTTTTGTCTGTCTGTCAGCAGCAAAAGTTGCAAAGCTGTTTTACAAAACTTGGATTGGAAGGGCCCAGAATGGACCCCATGCATTATGAGGTAGCACTTTAATAATGTGACATTAGGTTTTTGGTTGAAGCACAAGACAATTGGCAGAGGTATTCACTCTGAGTGCCCTTCAATTTATACTTTAGTTACTCAAGGGGACTGCTGAACCGTAAACGTACTGTAGAATCTTATTCTCTACAGAGTGCCGATGTCCTGCTCCTCTAACTTTCCAGTTATGGGACCCAACTTCTAGGGCAAAAGTATGACAGTCAATAGTAAAATACAAACCATTTTTTAATCCCATTTGACTTATGCATTATTTACACATGTGATGAGTGCAAGTTTCAGATAAAATTTTACAAGTGAAGTATAAATCTGTCACGACATCACAAACTATATATGAAAGAAGGATCCATTCATTCTTTCAGCATCAAATTATTTCTGCATCTTATTATTTTTGGAAGTTTCAGAGTTTAGTTCAGAGCAGTCCAAGGAGAGCTGCCTGGCCTTCTTGGACTGCGCAGTGGAAGCTGAAGAGGATGGGGGCCTCAACATTGAGGTATATAGGAAAGCCACCCATACAGACCAATATCTGCTGTTAGATTCACACCACCCACTGGAACACAAACTGGGAGTCATCAGAACCCTACAACACAGAGCACAGAGTGTCCCAACAGGTATGGAGGGCAGAAAGAAAGAAGAGGATCACATCAAGAAGGCCCTGAAAACCTGTG
>JAQQAE010011571.1:0-13552 GCA_029823295.1 Pseudamia nigra | reverse complement strand
AAACCCAAATCTGCTGTTACTTTGCACCATCTAATGCACATTTTCTCAGTCGCTGTCAGTACTTATGCCCATGTTGTCGGCGAGTTCTGTGAGTTATGGTTATGAAGCAATTGAGACCATTGCCCGAAAAAAAAATGGAATAGCAGCAGAAAATGAAGAGTGAAAAAAATGATTGTTTACATACAGCATCGTGGAAATGGGACAGTGATCACAACAGGGTCCGTGGCTCGATTCCCTCTCTGTTTTCTTCTGCCTCAGCCTCTTTCCCTCGCCCTCTCTCGGTTCCCCGAGCTCCCTCTGCGGTGCTCATCGGGCCCTCTCACAGGGCAGCAGAGTGAGTAATGGAGTCACATGACCTCTTGGCGGCACGTCTGTCATCTGGCTCAGTGGGCCGTGCACTAACGAGGGCATCCCATCAGTTGTTGTCTATAAATACCACCACCGCCCTCCCACCTCACTATCCTCTCTTCTCCCATCTAACCCCCCCCCCATTTTGGCTCCTCACACTCTTCAAAGGATCTCTCCTGTGTGTCTCTTTCAGTGTGTGTAGGTATGCTGTGCATGAATGTGAATACCCTTTCTGTGTGTGTGTGTGCGTGTGTGTGTGTGTGTGCTGCTTTTATATGCTTTGAGCATTATCAGATTTACTACACTGCCCTACAAAGGCAAAGTGCAGTAACTCGATTGCAGTAACTGAACCTTTTGACACATTGTGACAAAGTGTCTTGTAGATTCTTAATGCATCAATAAACATGGCAAGTTTCAAGTAAATTCAGCTATTGTCAAGCTATTGCATATGCAGACGTGGACACAGGATTACGAAACCAATATTTGTTTTTTTGGGGGGATAATAATGAGATGGATATTTGACATAAAAACTCATGTACTGGAACTGTATCATTGCATTAACACAAATAATGATCATACAGAAAAGCCTGTCCATAGACCCAATTTGAATCTGGTTGAGGAAACAAGCTAAATAATTTGCAGCAGAAACAGGCCCAAATTGGAAGCAAAATGAAGATAAATGAATAAAAATATGTAAAATCAGAAGTAAAACAAAAAACGAATCATGAAAATAAAGAAAAACTAACAACACCATAGAAAAAGAAGCAAATTGAAAAATGACTCTGGGAAATGAATTAAATTAGTAGCAAAATGCAGCAAAATAAACAAAATAAGAGGAAAAATGAGCAAAAATGAACAAAACATTTGAGAAGATCCTACAAAAAGGAATAAAACAAGATAAATAAATCAAATGACCAAGTAAATGTTAGAAGCAAATATACAAATATGAACAAAAATAAACAAAGTAAGAAGCAAAATATGCAATACAATCAAGAAAATGCTGAAAAAACAACAAAATAAGATGAAACCATTGACAAAACAATCAAGAAGATGAACCACATTAGAAGAAAAATGAACAAAGAGATAAAGTAAGTGTGAAAAAACAAGAAAAGATAAAAAACTGAAGAAATAATCTGTATAACAACATACAACATTAAACAAAAATAAGAAGAAATAAACAAAAATGAGCAACATTATCTTGCTTTAGAAATAACAAATATTGTGAAAATAGTCACAAAAAGGACTAATAACTTTCAAGTAATTTTTCTCTGTTTTAGTGTTTGCTGAGTTACTGCCCTTTACCTTTGTAAGGTAGTACTGCCTGGCCATTTTATTAGGTACATTTGCTCACACATTTTAACTCAGATATAAACTCACCAAATCACACGGCCGCAAGTCAGTGCATTTAGGTATGAAGACACAGTCAACACGACCTGCTGAAGTTTAAACCGAGCATGAGAATGGGGAAGCAAGATGATTTACACGAGTTTGAACATGGCATGGGTGAGTATTTCACAAACTGCTGATCTACTTGGGATTTTTACACATAACCATCTCTAGGGTTTACAGAGAGTAGTCTGCAGAAGAGTAACTATCCAGTCAGCAACAGTTGTCAGGATGAAAATACCTGGTTGATACGAGAGGTCAGAGGGGAATGTTCAGCCTGGTTTGAGGTCATGGAAAATCAACAGTAACTCAAATGGCCACTGGTTACAATTGAGTAACGCAGAAGAACATCTGTGGACGTACAAGTCAAGCTTGAAGCATATGGACAACAGCAGCAGAAGATCACACGTGGTGACACTCCTGTCAGTTAAGAAGAGGAAACTAAGGCTACAATACATGTGGACTCAGTAGAAGTCTAGAAGAGGTTGCTTTGTCTAGTGGGTTTGGATTTCTGCTGTCACATTTGGATGCTATGGTAATGATTGGCATAAGCAACATGAAAGCATGGATCCATCCTACCTTGAATCAACTCTTCAGGCTGCTGGTGGCACATTTCAGGACCTTTAGTTCTGAATGTGCATTGTTCAAACGCTGCTACCTACATAAGTATTGCTGCTATCCACGTGTCCCATCTTACGATAGATAGGAGGGTTGACCCAGCAAGGTGCACCTAATAAAGTGGCCAGTGAGTCTAAGTGCACGTCTACATGTGGGCTTAGGACTAACCAGGATGATCAATAAACTCCTGTCAGTCCGCCTTACTACGTACACATAACCTCAACCTTTGAAGATCGTGTTGCTTCTTAGGACTGGGTGACAAACGGAAAAACTGGTGACCAAGGTTGAGTGAAAGCTGATGCTATGTTGGCAAAATTATGACTATCATAATTGTTTTCAACATAGTCAATGAAGTGAGTATGGTATTGATTAAAAGACTGGCGAGATTTGTTGCAAAATGAAGAAAATACAAGTGTTTTTGATTTCATTGAGTGTGACGACTGCTCACTAAGCTTTTTGTAAAATAGGCATAAAACCCCAAAAGCTCTCCCAGATATTTTCTCCTTAATAGGGGCTTAATTGAGTGGTTAGTGTAAGTGAATAAATGGGAAGTTGTTTTTGATTTCCAGAACATTCCTCAGAACAGAATGGAGACCTGCTCTGGTTTCAGCCAATTAGAGCGAGATAGTGAGGTCATGAAAAGTGAAGCCAGGGCCGAATGGAGTCTGTTGGCGAAGGCGGTGAGTGCTGGCTGGAGTCTGTTGGCAGCCTGACAGGCGCGTTGTACGATGCCGGGACGTGGTGTGTATTTCTGTGTAGCTGAGTATGTGCATGTGCCTGCACCGGAGCCTGGGATTGTGAGAGTGGTATCAGTGTCCCTAGATAATCTCTGAATGTTTGCAGGATGTTGCCACTTTGATTTGCCATCATCGCAGACATATCTGTGGATTTAGATTAAGAAGAGAATTGTTGTCTTTGTGTTTACGGGGAATCACTGGGCTCACAGTTACCATGCTATTCTACATTTGGTAGAATAGCGTTCGCGCTTGTCATATGCACAGAGTAAGTGCAAATAAAACTGTGGCCTAATGTGTTTTATATCTTAGATTGTTGCAAAGTAGCCACATTTAGTTTTGATGACAGCTTTATGCATGGCATTCTCTCATCAGATTCACCAGGTAGTCAGTCCTATTAGTGCCGCTATAAATACTATAAATATCTATACTATGGCAAGAAACACTCAGTTAAGTAAAGACAAAAGACAGTCCATCATTACTCTAAGAAAAGAAGGTGAATCAATGCAAAACATCTCAAGAACTTTGATTTTGTACCCAAGTGCAGTCAGCTTCTGAGGCTGATATCTCTGATAAACTCTGCAGCAGAGGTAGCTCTTGGACAGCCCTCATGAGACCCACTTTCATCAGAGTGCTTGATGCAAGGCGTGTGGTTTTCCTTCTGTCAACTGGACTGGAAATTTGGTTTGAAAACATTTTACTTCCTATCCAGGGAGCTTCTTCAGAACTGAAATTTCCAGTCCAGTTGACAGAAGGAAAACCACATGTCTTGGACAGCATGACCTGGATGACTGAGAATCTTCACAGATGTAGTGTTTAATGGTTTTGGCGACAACACTGGAGGAAACAGTCGAAGTTTTTGACATTTTTTATACTGACTGACCATTATTTTTGTCAGTGATGTTGTGTTTTCACCAGTGTCTCTTTGTTTGTTTGTTTGTTTGTTTGTCTGTTAGCAGGATTATGCAAAACTACAGACCCAGTTTCCACAAAGTGTGATGGAAGGGTAGAGCTTGGGCCGAGGTAAACTTTGGTGCAAATCCAGTTAAAAGTTTGACATTTTCTGTCACTTTTTAGCCACTAACTTGTAGATGAAAGCAGTCAGAGATATTTCGGAGAAGGGTTTCTATGAATATCTCCAATTTGGATCCAAGTAAAAAACAGAATTTGGTGGGTTGAGATATATTTTTGTCATCTGTTGTGCAGCAACAAATAGGGTCAGAGACTTGAATCTATCACCAAAACTTTTTACTGTATATTCATTTAAACAGGATGAATTTTGGTGCAGATCCAGATCTATTGGAAAAGTGCACTAAGGGCCTCGGTGGATGTCTGCGCTCAATTGACATTCTATGTAGTTTCTCAAACTAATGATGCACTCTTTTCTATTTACTTGACTAAGTATATGCCGTAGTATGGATTTGCACAGTAGTAGTAGCACTAATTGGGCTTTCTGTACCAACACTTCATCTGCACAGGACAACTGATGGTCTAAAGCTCATTAAGAAGGCGAGAAAATGCACAAATCAATTCACCTGTGAATTGAAAACCATTTAATTTCACTGGAAGAGAAGGTGTGTCCCTATGTGTTACTGGTAGTGTATACACAGAAAAAAATTCAACAACCAACAACTTGTACAGAACCTGAAGCACTGAAATAAAGACAGATTTTTTTTTCTAAATGTAGACCAATGTTGCCAGCATTCTGAAAAATTCAAATTAAAACTGTATGGCCTGATCGATTTTTGGTGTCAATGGGAAAAGTTTCAGCAGTTGTCTTTGAGCATATTTTAATTCAAGTGGTCTGAGAGGAAACATCTGCTCATTCCTGTGCACTCTATTTCAAGCTGTGGAAAATCTACCCCATAGTTCAGTCTTTGCATAGCACACGTATTTTCACACAGGTAACAGGTTAAATATGTGACTGACCACTGTACGTAATTAGTTTTCATTGATAAGGTATCATGAGACAGGATTGCAGTGCTCTATTGCACAGCTTGACACAAGTTTGGAAATGGCTTTAATTTCTCACAAAATCATGAGACATTGCAAAGCCATTTATTTATGCCATGCTTAGTCTTTTCTAAGGAAGGTGTGTATTTCCCTACTGTTTTTCTCTCCTGTGGCCTAAAGGAATCTTTAAGAAGAAGCACTTTAAGTGGATTTCAATAGCTAATAGAAATAGGGGAGAAAGAATGTATGTAACTGTAAAAGTGTCTCAGAAGTGCAGGTGAATGGAAGCTTCCAGGGCCAAACACTAATGCACTTTAATGACAACACTTAACACCTCCTGGAAATGTGTGGAGCAAGGAACACACAGAGGCTGAGAAGAAGTAAGAAAAGTGATTGTAAGAGAGGTTGGTTGGGGTCACAGTTGCATCATGTTACCTCTCGTGCACTCTTTTCTCACCTTCCCCTCTCTCCTGTCACTTCTCTTCCTCCTGTCTTCACACCTTTACAAGAGAAAGAGGAATTATGCAAGTAACATGGAAAAAATGCATGCCTTGTCTACAAAATGAGTCAGTGCAAATCACTCTGTAATAACAGCTGTCATCCGACATATTTCCAGTTGTCTGCTCAGCCAAAAGATCTCCTTAACTAATCATCGACACTCCATTGCCTCTAACCCCCTCACTACATTATTAGAAATAGAGGTCTGAATGATGCCTGGTTGAAAATCAACAGTGGTGGTCTTTAGAGTGCCACTTTGACAGATAACCCCATATGTGTCAGATTTTTAAACATTAAAGTCTATTTTAATTCTGCATTGTGGAGAGGACAGGGTACTTGTTCCAGAGTGTCAGAGACAAAGGCACTAACCCCCAACAGGCCAAGGCCAATATGAACTCTGAATCCTGAGCCATGTAAAAGACACTGCAACATGAAAGGTGATGCCTTTTGGAAATGGCTGTGTTAAAATGAAAGAGTGGAGGGCTTTTTAAATCAGTCCTCTGCCTTCTCATTCCTGCCATGATGTATGGCTTTGGTTCAGAAATGAGGTGCTCTCTGCAACAGTTTCCTGGCAATTACAGGGCGCTTACTTCCAAGCCAGCCAGCAGAAGAGTTCAGAGCAGATGCTGTCCTTGATGTTCCCACTGCTAGGGTTAGCATACTGGTAATGACTCTCTCTGTATTGCTGAGCTGGTTAATTTTAAGGCATCTCAGAAAAGAAGGCATAGCATTGGAACTGCTGCTACCTGTGCATTTTATGTGCATCTATGCACAATATGTGTAAAAGGCATACATGTGATATACATGTGTCCACATATGTATCTGTCTTGGTATGAGTTGGTGAGTCAGCGTGTGTCTTTGTGAAATTCCTAATTTGAAACACATGCTAGTCACAGATGGACAGGTTTCTCTCACAAGACCTTCAAATGTCTCACCACGTTCCCAATTGAGTGCAAATTTTGGAAATCTGTCTCGGAAAGGGTCTACCGTTGTCCTTAATGCTTGTTTGAGCTTTGCCAAGGCTGCGTTTTCTAAGAGTGTGTGCACTTTGGAAAGAGTGGCTAATTGGAATTGAGCGTGGCCCCAGATGCCTCCAGACTCTAAGCAATTATTCTCACAGTTAACACATAGTCACACTTGTGCACCGACATAGACACTTACAGTCTTTTGCATACTCACATGCACACATTCACACTACACTACATCATCCCACACAGATGTTCCCCCGCCCCCCCGGTCTTTCTTTCTTCTTTTCCCCCACATCACCTTTTCAAGCCAAACAAAACGGTTGTAAACACAGGGTTCCAGCGGGGGGAGTGGAATGCCTCAGAGGCTTACACAGGCTTTGGTCCTCTCTGACAGACAGTTCGCCTTGTGTTTGACAGTTGCTTGGGTCCCACTGCCTGGTTTCACTGTGGTGGTCCATGCATAGTCGCTGCAAATTCCCATAAGAGGATAAGGGGGATGGGCAGCAGTGGAAAAGAGATATAGATGGGATGCTCAGGTCTGATGTCAGTCTGTAAGCCAAGGTGGGGGAAGCGGATGCTAGAAGGAAATAGGAAAACTTTTTTCATTGTGAAAGAGATCTCTGGATACATTTCAATTTTCTGCCTCGAGAAGTTTTAATCCATATGAAACAGCACTTGTTTACCTTTTCATGGTACAGATGTCATTTGCACTCATGGCCGTTGTAATGCATTCCTTTATGAGACTTTTATTTAAATTATTGTCTAAGTCCCATGTTGATTCTACACAGTATGATTAGTACCTTCAGTATGCATGTACAGTGGAGTCAGAGAGGAAAAGGGCTCAGGGGATTGTTCAAACTATGTCTGCATTAAGGAAATGTTTGTGGCTTGTTTAGTTTATGCCCTGCAGCTGTTAACACCTGTCTGCCATTGTGCACAGATTTTACACTCCATCATTATACCTGTGAATGTGTAAAACACACATCCAAGCAAGGCCAGCTCAGTAGAGGCAGCCATGCTAAATCTCTTCATGTTTACATGTGTTTTTGTGTAAGACTTTGCATTTTGCAGGTGTTCATTTTTACAGCTGTTAAGTTTAATGGCTGTAAGTTGGGCATTTATGTACAAGCAGATACCGGACAGATTATCTCGGGAGTTTGATTGACATTCTTCTAAATGGATTAAGGTGATTATCAGAAAACACTGAAGCATTTCACACATTTTATATTCAATCCTCAAAGCTCTATTCAATCCTCTTTTCTTTATTTCATTAGGTACACTGGATCTATGGCCACAAAGAGCATCCTTTTTTCAGGTTAAGCGTTTAAAACTTTTTTTCCCTTTGTAGGTATACAGCGGAACAGGAGAAAAGAGTTCCTGATGTCAAGCCAGTAATGAATTTTGTTCCTCTTGTTATCACAACTCTAGAGTTTCCTTATCATGGTGCCACTGCTCACCGTGCCTGTGTGCCTGGGCGGCGGGCTACGTACCCAGACAGACGCCGTCTTGTCCTGCATTCTTTCAGTGAACAGGACCCTCCGATATCTTAGTCACTGAGATGGGGATTTGGTTTCACACAAAGGGAAATGGGCCTGCCATGCTTTGGTTATGAAAGCAGCGTTAGCACTTCTTGGCAAAGGTTGGTTGGTGGGTACACGCTGTTTATCAGGCAGCTTACTATCAAACTGAGGGTATTTATGTCTATGTAGATTTTGTGTTGGCAATCGAATGATTGATGATTTGACAAAGGTCTGGATAATAGTAATGTTTTTGTTTTCATTGGACTTTCTGTTTTACTGAACTAATCCGTTTTCAACAGGAATTCTACAGAGGCATCAAGCTGTAAAGAAAGAAGCTATGAAATAGTTATCATTGCTCTTGGTTTCTCTCAATGACACTTAATCTTTTATGCTGTCTCTACATCATCTGTATTTCAGTCTGTATCGGTGACACTTCTAATCCCATTTCTCTTTGGACAGCTGGAAATGTTGGACTTATTCCCTAAGGTTAAACAATAGTGGAATTAGGGTATCTTTCTTTAAATATAGCCTGCAGTGTAAACAGAGTGTTAAGGAGGAAAGAGCGGACACCGCTCCCAGCTGTGTGCGCGCTAATTCTTTTCAATAGCTCTGCTCAACATTGTCTGTTTGTCTTCGGCGTTGTTGAGTTGCAGTCATTCCTGGCATGATGCCACTGTCTCCTAATGGAAACTGTGTGTATGTTTGTGTCCATTCATACGCAGTACTGCAGACATGGGATGTGTGTAAACAAGGAGTTGGACCTGCAGCCAGTCCATGGGGAGTGGGGTCCCTGGGGGCCCTACAGTGTTTGCTCTCGGTCCTGTGGTGGAGGAACACGGAGCACTATGAGAGACTGCAACAAGCCTGAGTAAGAAGCAATTACAACAGAGTTTTAGCAAACAAAGCCATTTCAGAGTTTAAATATGACTGAGAAACTAAACCAACAAGAGCAGTTGTTAAACAACAGGAGAGGTCATGCCTGAATAAGAGCTGTAAACTCACGAGGATTAAGGGGTAGAAAATGGATGGATGGACATATAAAATGAGTAGCAAGACAACATGTCACTTTGACTGAGCCTCAATCTAACCTCACACAACAGCCAAAAAGGTTGTTTCTTCAGCAGAAATTTAGTGAGAACATTTGTCATAAAGCACTTACTAGCATTCCAACATGAGCAAACAATTTAAAACGAAATTAAATCGGCTGTATCTTTTTGATGCTAGGCCCAGAAATGGTGGTAAATTCTGCGTTGGACGCAGGATGAAGTTCCGCTCTTGCAACACTGAGCCTTGTCCACGAGGACGGAAAGATTTTCGTGAAGAGCAGTGTTCTCAATTTGACGGGAAGCACTTCAACATCAACGGTCTACCTCCCACCGTCCGCTGGGTCCCTAAGTACAGTGGCAGTGAGTACACCAGTGTAATCCAAAAGCATGTAAACTTTATGCAAGATCATGTAAACCTATGCTGTAGCATCAAAGTTGGTGACTATTTACATTCACTTACACAGTTTGGTGCAAATTTAAGCCAGTGATACATTATGTGGCTCATTTAACTCAATGCTGAAAAGATGTCTCCTTTTTCAAAATAAAATATGTACATAATGTATGAGCACACAGTATTATAGTAGGTACACATTAGGGTCAGTATTTAGGAGAAGAAAATATAATAAATGTTTGCTAGAGTATCTACTGCATAATTTAATATACCTAATTATAGTGCATATTCTGGAAACATGGATAAAGCTTGCTAAAGAGTTACTGTTTATACAAGCTAGGCTGTGGATATCTAAAGGGTAAAGCACATCTGGTCTCTTTCATACTTTGCATTCTCATGATTAAAGGTGCGTCAGTAAATCTTTTATTGACACTAAACAACAGCAACATTATGAACCTCTTGGCAGTGTTTCCTTGTGCAGCAGTATCTCATTTCTTGTTGAGATTGCTTGCCCAGCTACATGAGATTACCATCTGGCAATGACTCGCATGTCTAAGTTACTGCAAGTGATTCATTCATTTAATTGATGCTATACAAGCAAACAGGCCAAGCCTTGCAGCCAGTATGCTGTCAGGTACAGTGAGAGTTTTCCAAACAAAAGATCAAATTTTGGCAATTCTCGCAAGACTCTGCTGAACTTTGAAAAATGTAAATATGTTTAAAATCCAAAAGAAGAGTATGTCGTTTGTTTTCTTTTCATCAGCACAGTCATATTCATGTTGTTACAGTTAAATGTTTTATTTTAATAAGATGACGTGTCATTGATTTTAATGCAGTCTATCTTTCCCACTATTTATTTTCCTTCTCCTTTCAGTACTTATGAAGGATCGGTGTAAACTGTTTTGCCGTGTTGCTGGCACTATGGCATACTATCAGCTGAAAGACCGTGTCATCGATGGTACTCCGTGTGGGCCAGACACTTACGATATCTGCGTTCAAGGCCTCTGCAGGGTACATCTCAGACTGCTACTTTTTCTATTGCAAGTTTTTTAGGAAACACAACCTTCCAACATCATCACATATAGAGTTGCAGTACATACACTGAGTCAGAAGTCTGAGCATGCCTTTTGCTTCACTGGTCTTTCTTTACTTGTATTTCTTTCAGCATTGTGCATTAATACTGCCGACATCAAAAAGACAGACATCTGAAGACAGAACATGTTTTATATTTGATATTGTCCAAAGCAGCTTTAATGACAGCTTTGCATACTCATGGCATTCTCTCATCAGATTCACAAGGAACGGTTTTGAATTCACACAAGTTAATTTGTTCAATTTCTTGCCTTTTTAACGTCACATACAGGGGAAGGGTGGGTACACAGTCAGTAGGCCTATTAGTGTCACCACAGCTACAGTACAAATCTGTTTTAGAGCATAAAACACTGTTTTAGACAGAACAGTCCTCATGAGAGCCAGTTTCATCATAGTGTTTGATGGTTTTTATGACTGCTCCTCGGGACATGGTCAAAGTTCTTGAGATGTTTTAGTTTTGACAGACCTTTATTTTTTAAAAGAATAATGGACTTACTTTTTTGCCATAATATGGATTTGTACAGTACTTGTAGTGGCACTAATAGGGCTATTGACTCTGTACCTACCCTTCCTCCGTACAAGACAACTGATGGTCTTAAGCACATTAAGAAGACAAGAAATGACACAAATTAACTCTTGGCAATGCACACGAACCATTCTGGGTGAGTAAATGTGAAATGTGAAACATAAAACATTCTTACACTGTTCCACTGTATCATTCCATATGTGTCCATTCACAGTTTGACGGTCTTCAGTATAAAGCATCCAGTCAACGATGCTGGCAAACTAGCTAGCAGCCCATGGTTTGTCACTGTCGGGACACATTTGGACAGGCAGCCTGCCAGTCAACACAATTTACAACCTGGTAGCTGCACAAGCTGATGCACTCACTTGCGGAGTTGAAAACCCTTTAGTGGTAGCTATGGAGGCAGCAACTGTAGTTTATCTAAACATAGGATGACTGAGAAGTGACAGCCTGCATCTGGTACAGCTAAGAAAGGAACAGACATACTAGCTTGACAACTGTGAGGTTGTAACCTGTGCTGACTGGCAGGTCGCGGGTTCAATTTTTTTTATCGGTCCACCAAGAAAGGCCAGCTGCTAGCTAGTTTGCCAACATTGTCGACAGGACCTTTAATATGCAATGTTAAAAATAATAAAAATAAAGAAAAGCCACCGAAGACGGTGTGCCCAAACTTTTGACTGGTAGTGTATTTTATTAGAATGAGGCAGTAAAATGTAAATAATTGCTTAATGACGTGGTAGATAGAAGTAGATTACTGATATAAGCTGCAAACTGAAACACTATTGTGTATTTTTTTTGGGAAATGTGCTACTCCTATTAGATTCCTTTTTTTAAAAAAATCACTGAATGTACAGGTTCTTAGATCTGTATGTTTCTGATTTTTAGCCTCTCGGTCTACCTTAGCTCTTGATGCATGATTTGTTAGTCTTTGAAAGGTTGCATTTTAATTTTTCAGTGAAGTGGGGGTTGGACACAATCAAAAACACTCACGTTTGCCAAATGTGTAGTGTCCAGGTTATACACTAGAAGATAAATGTGGAGATTAGACACTCAAACAAATCGTTTTATGAACATAATGTTGGATTACTTCATTCTGAGTCACAGTTTTTCACTTTTTTTTTTCTTTATCTCTGCCTCTTCAGCAAGCAGGCTGTGATCATGTGCTGAACTCCAAGGCCAGAAATGACAAGTGTGGGGTGTGCGGTGGGGACAACTCATCATGTAAAACCATGGCTGGGACTTTCAACGATGCTCAGTATGGTATGTCCTCAGATTACATGTCTGATACATTAATAGCAAACTGCACACAAAAAGGTGCTGTTAAACACACTGTAAATCAGCAGCTTCTATACATGAATTATGATACATCTGATACCCAGTCAACACACCACAGCTAAAAAAAAATCACTTTTATGTGACTACACATGATGATATGTTTCCCATATTAAGAATTGATGCCATGTCTGGTTATGTTTAGACATATTAAGCTTGATTTTCAGCAACATTATGTGCCTTGGCCAAATTAGGGGAATGCGGTGCACCATTTTTTTCTGAGCGATCTCTCTCTGTCAGGTCTTTTGCTATAGTGCTACGTACAAACCTGACATCACTCCTTTGAACTGTCCTGCTTAATGCATTACTTCAGCAAAGGCCAACTGCTGATTGCATCCAATCCTTTTAAAGTATGGGCAGCCAAACAGCAGAAGCATTAGCATAAAAGCCCTGGGTGTGGTCTCTGTCGTGTTTACACCGCATTACTTTGGCGCAGAGCTCTAGCGTCTCTATCCATCTGTTTTGTTTCTTCACTCTGTTTACTAGTGAGGGTACAGGGTTTGAAGAACGCATTAAACCAAACCAGGCTCTAACCTCTTCCCTGGAAATCTGGCTTAACCTTAAGAAAGAGGACATGGGAGTGAAGCCCAGGCAGGATATCCCTCTGCTCCTGGGACCAGGGCCTGTCATTGTGGCTTTCACTCTTTGTACTTTTCAGCATGTTGTCCTTTTATTCCCAGTCTCTGCCTTTATCTTCCCTCATCATTCTTTGTCTTATTCTTTGTATATTGGCATTAAGATTTTTTTCTTAACTGCTAGATTAAACAAACTGAATTCTGTATTCCATCTAAGAAAAGAGTTTTAAGTTGTGGTTCAAGGCCAGTTAAGTATCAAGTTGTCTTACAAGTCTTCATTTTGTCAGGACAGAAACAAATTGTAAATCAGGTTGTTTTTCAGACACTATAGTGCCTGACAAAGGCGAAATGCAGTCAACAATGAAAGTGAAAATGTGTTATGTTTCCTTAATGCTTGTCCTTTTTCTTGTATATTTTGTTCATTTTTTGGTTCATTTTCTTGACTCTATAATATATATTTTTAAAACGTTGTTTGTTTTTGTTTATTTTCTTTATCAATCAATCAATCAAACTTTATTTATATAGCACCAATCATAATCGCCGATTATCTCTAGGCGCTTTACAA
>JAQQAE010011570.1:0-13552 GCA_029823295.1 Pseudamia nigra | reverse complement strand
TGTTAATTAGAGGACACACCTTGGTTGAACATGTCCTTATGGTCAAATTATTTTCAGTCTTTTCTAGGGGTACCGTCATTTTTGTCCAGGCCTGTTTCGTGAGTTTGTTTCTTAAAATAATTCTGTTGAACTACAATTCAAAAGCAATGTCTGATTTTTATTGGTTAATTTTCATAAAATTTTTATTTAATGTTACTTTTGTCAGATTCAAGTTATTTCTGTGACCATTGTGGGTTTTACAGAGGGGTACCAACAATTTTATTCACTAGATCCATTAGATTGTGGTGCTAAAGGTCAAATTTCAGCACTACTATAACACAAAACTATGTCATAACATAGGAATTCATATGCTAATGATGACAACATAATACATAAATGTGTAATCAAACACACTGTCCTTCCAGAAGCATAGCGGCTTTATTGCTGAGATTGCTGAGTGACACAGCAATCCCACTATTGTTTTCATTCTTTAATTTTATTAAGACTGTTATTCCACTTCTGTACGTTTTTGTCGCGTAACTACTACATTTTTTGTCCAATTCAAACCATTCAAACGTCATATGTTTCATCTTATTCAGGACATCTCTGCCATTGCTTTTCATAATCATAACCTTTACAATTTTTAAAATATTAAGCTATTTTGACCAATTTTTCTCCCCATAGGAATTGAATGGAGAACTCGGAATGTGTAGTTACCGTGGCAACGACAGGACAGTGCTTTGATTCTTTGATTACTGCTCCACTGAATAGCTCTTTTAACTCTTGCACTTTTCCAGCAAGTTCAACTATTTTGACTCAGCAATCCCACGCCTGCCTGTGCCTTGTTTTTTTTACTGCTTTATAAATATAACTTTGATTTTTTTTTACTTTCTTTCATTCATAATCATTTTGTAAAATACTGTGATGATCCCTCCAGACAATGAATGCTCCATGTTGCTCTATGGTCTCTTTCTACCATAATTAAAGTGCCTAATCATAACCTTTATAATTTAATATAATAAAACTATATAGTTTTACACCACAGAAATAATAAATATCTCTTTAATCTGCTGATAATGGCTAAAACAGATCATCATAAATGCCTTTCAGTCAGGAGAGTTGAGTGACTGATTGGAAGATTGTGACTCCCAGTCCCGTCACAATCTTCCTGGAAATTAATATTCCTGGGTGTTCCGATGATGTAGCAGTTTTTACCTTATTGATGTAGTGTGGGGATGGTGTTTCCATGTGGAGACTATATTTTTGTGACCTCAGCTAAACAATTTCCCAGCTTGTGTTTAACCCTCCTGTGGTTTTTGGGCCAAATTGACCCTTTGTCATATATTTGTAAAGAGAAGCTGTGTCGTATGGAAACGCCAGGGAGCAGAATCAGTACTCATGTAAAAGGAGGTAGAAGTACTTATAAATAAAAGTACTTAAGGTAGTGAGTAACTTTATTTCACAGAACAGATTCATTTCATTGTTTTTGGGGTGATTTGTTGACTTATGCGGTATAGTTTGTTCATTTATTTTTTAACCTTTTTTTGCTCCATTTCTTCATCATATTGTTCAGTTTTGCTTGTTTACCTGATTTTTTTTTTTCTTTTTGCTTATTTTTTTTTGGTTCATTTTGTTGCTTATTTTGTTGGTTTTGCAGGATGAAGGTTCATTTTCTTTTGCATTTGTTCACGTTTCCTTCACATTTGTTTGTTTTCCTTCATATTTGTTCATTTTTCCTACACATTTGTTCGCTTTTCCTTCAGTTTTGTTCATTTTTCCTTCAGTTTTGTTCATTTTCCCTTCAGTTTTGTTCATTTTTTCTTCAGATTTGTTCATTTTCCCTTCAGTTTTGTACATTTTTCCTTCAGATTTGTCCATTTTCTTGGTTATTTTTGTTCAACTTGTTTTTTGTTCATTTCATGGGTAGTTTTGCTTCTTTTGGTGCAGTTTTGTTGATATTGATGATTATTTTGTTTCATTTTCTGAATTACTTTGATCACTTTCTTGGTTATTTTGTTCAGTATGAAGATAATTTTCATCCTTTTTTTTCTCCAATGTTCATTGTTTTCATTTCTAAATATTTTGTTTGTTTTGGTGATCCTCTGTTCCTGCGTACCTTTTTCCACACCATACATTTTCTCTTTACAAATATATGACAAAGGATCAATTTGACCCAAATACAACACGGGGGTTAATCCAGACTTGACCTATCAGTGTGGCGACTCACCGAAATGCCCTATTTCCACTTCAGTTAAAAGGGCTGGTGGAGTGGAGACTGTTAAATGAGAGTAACCCTATGGCCCCATATAGCATGTAAAAAAACACAGCTAGTTTATTCTCATAAACACTAGAACCAGCTCCCGCCCAGGAACCACTTCTGCCAAAAAAGGTCAATGAATGTAGTTGACAGGATCAGGAAACGGAAAGACTAATTCAATGAAACATGTAGGTGTGGGCTTGACTTTATTTAGCCTTTGATCATAAAATATGTGCAAGTGTGACCCAACCCAGAATGTAGTGCGAGTTAAAACTATGTTGTAATGTTCCATAGGCCATAAACAGCCTTTAAGCACCTGGGGGAGAAAACAAAGATTCAAGAAGAGCCGGAAATCATGCATTAAATTCTTACAGCAAGTTGTTTATTAAGATTTTTGAATACTGATAACAAAAAAAACTAAGACCTGACCTGGATTTGGACATGGTAAAATACAACAGATATCTCAATTAACTTTATTGTATAATAAGATGTTAAAATAGTTGCTATGATTAAAAAACAGAATTGTGTAAATTCACCACACTGCAAACTTATGTAACCCACCACACTTCTATCCTACCATGCAAGGACGGCGTGTCCCCCAGACTGGCTACTCCACAAATGCAGGTCTTCCTGGCAAAAATTAATTAATAAATAAAGGTATCAGAAAATAGGTCATTGCCTACAAAATAAAAGGGTTTTGGGGGCATCGTAGGAAAAGGCCACAATAGTGAAGTCAAGTTTTGGGCAGATAGGCAATAACATAGCTGAACAAATGAAAGTGAGCAATATAGAGTTTTGTCCTACTGTACTGACACCTGCAAGACCAGAATGGACTTTGCACAGTCTACTTAGTAGATATGGATTTATTAAGCAGAGTCAAAACAGTTAATGTTGTTCATAGTTATCATTATCATAAAAAAGAAATTAGTATGAGCACTTGCAGGTTTTTTACAGGCAGACAGAAGCGACAGGGGCAGCATGGTGACGTCTACTCTTCACACTGAATGAAACAGAAGAACCTGGAACATGTCAGACAAAATAGGAGGTATTTTTGTGGATCCTACGCAATGAGATGTTATCTTGAGTGGAGAAGGAGGCAATGAAAAAAAGAGACAAAAGATATGCATGTCAAACATTCCACATCTGAAGGGAAAAACATCATTTGGAGGGAGGTGAACAGAAAATGACAGCAGCTTTGGGATGGAGAGACAAAAGACATTTACACAGAATAAAATAGGTGCCTACATAGTCAGAGGTAGCAAGAACAAACTATGCTGCATGAATACTGGCCACCCAGATCTTAACAGTGCTTAATACATTTTAGTTCGCTCAGGGTGAGAGGGAGTGAGTCGAGCATATTCTCATGAACTGCAGGGAGTTTATACCGAAAAGAACAGAGGATGAATTGACTCCAGAGAAAAAACAATAAGAAATGCTAAGGATGTTGTTTGTGGCAGCTGTTGGGATGAAGTGCATGTTTAATTATTTGATGGCAACAGAACTGTAGATGCAGAAGCAATGACAGTATGAAGTCTGGAAGAGGCAGCGATGCAGCACAAGCTGAGAACACAAGGTTTCATTTTAGTTTTCATATGCAGTTAATTAACTGCAGGAAATATGAAGGTGAAAGAAAAGGGTGTTTGGGGAAATTCAATTGCACTAGAAGCAGTGACAGGAGAACATAGTACTAGTGGTGGGAAACTAAGGAAATATTTGGAATTGACAGGGCTGGCTTTAGGTGAAGGAGAGCAAAAAGGGAAACTGTAAGGACGAACGGGAGTTGATAGGTGGCAGTAATGCGACTCCACACATGCACAAAGAGCCACCAAAGAAGAAGAACGCAACCCGGAAAAAGCACCTGACTGCCCGGACTCCACCAGCGAACATCATTTTACTATGATTTAACTAATCACAACGACTTTAAAACCAAGTTTGAACTCCGATTCCCTCGTTTTTTTTTTTAAACCAAAATGTCTTCAAAACCAAGTGGCAGCGATGACAACTCAAACGCGCGTGGGGTGAAGGAGGAGCTGAATAAGAAGGTAGCGCTAGCACGTGGCTAATGTCTGAACACACGCACGAGCTAATTGTGTGTTTTGAGAGAATCCTCCCGTTACCCGGTAACTGATGTCTTTAACGGGTTTGATTTTCCGTTGTTCACTTTCAGATTAATGAGCGGAAGGTTGTTGTGGACGAACTTTCCAACCTGAAGAAAAACAGGGTGAGTGGACGGTTCGTATTTTGTATGAATGCGTGATTTTACACGCTGGGAATCGTCATAATATTATGTATCCAAAACCATAAGTAAAAGGGAAAGTGTACAATATTGGCAAATTGTACTTTAACACTGAATCAGACAGGGTACATTCTCCGGCTAATCACAAATATTCAAAATGTTCAATATTTTACAGCGTGTTTTTCTTCCTGATTATCCAGCAGATTAGTGTTTCTCACAGGCCAAGATGATGGAAAGGAGCCCTAAATTTCATTATTTTAATTTAAAATTGTGATTTATTTATTTATTTGAGACAGTGCATATTAATGAACATCTGCAATATATACCAGATTGTAGCACAACTGCTAATTTCCGTCAGTTTGTCCCCAGGCACTGAACATTAATAGAATCAGGCTAAAAGTGGCCACAGACTTGATTTTGTTTCATCCACTTTTTCAGATTTGTTTTGAAGGTCGCATATGTTTGTGAGTCTCTTATTGTAAGTGGTAGGTTTAAAAACATCCATGTGTGTAGATAATATTTTGGTATGATAGACCGTCCTCAGTGGTAGCTTAGTCACAGCTATCGCCTCATGAAGTTAACAACCCCTGAAGATAAACTGGTCTTTCATATCTGGTTTAGGTTCATTTTAAGGACATTTTCTAATTCGTATTCATGTGGTGTTTGGTATTATTGTAAAGGGGGCCTTACAGGCTTTCATTTAAGCCTAGTGTTATATCTTCATGACAAACACACAGGTCACATGGCCTCTTTAAACCATAAATGGCACACATTTTCTTGCAATTTTCACCTAAGGTATATACTGTCTTTTAGCTCTGTGCCATCAAGAGACATTAGAGGCACAAAAATCAACTGCAATACTCGAGGGACTCTTAAGGATTCAGGAAATGTCTAATATACCCATATTTTTTTCTATGTGAGAGGTGATTGTGAGCCTTAAATTAAAAGTTAGACGGAATTTTCACTAACTGGTTCTACATCTATCATCTCATATCATATGATATTTCAACAGGATAATTCTTCGCAATTTGTAGCTTGGTCATAACTATCATCTTCCCAATGGCATCAAGAGTTAGATGTAAAATACACATACGGTAATCAACATCATCATCAGTTTGTCCCAGTTCTTTTGAGTAGCCTGATGAAGGAAAAAAGTAGCCTGTGCTGACTTAATGTGGAGTGTGATGCTGAATGTGTCACTGTGCTTTTTTTTTTTCCTTCTTTTTTTTTTTGAAGTGCAGTCTCCATGAAAATGTGACGCTTTACAAGTCACATTTTGAAAAATCTGTGCTAATCATTAATTTTAGCATGTGTATGAGACTGTGACAGACACATCACATTTTCATACTAGCTGGACCTGTATGATGTGTCCTGATCTCTTTTATAAACCTTTGTAGTTTGCTGTCTCTCTTGCTGTCTCTTCAGAGATTGCAAATTTTGTAGTTATGACTAAGATACAATTGGGAACAATTATCCTGTTGAAATATATAGATAGTCCAACCAGTTAGTGAAAGTTCTGGCCTGAGACTTAACTTCTAATTTAAGGCTCACAATCACCCTCTCACCTTGTGATATTTGTGCCTCTGATGTCTCTTGATGAAGAAAGTATATACCATCCATCCATTTTCTACCCCTTAATCCTCGCAAGGGTCGGGGGATGGGGGGGAGGTGTCCTTAAAATGAAACCTAGACCAAATGTACACCAGTCTCTGAAAGACCAGTTATCTTAAGGGGCTGTTAACTTCATGAGGCGATAGCTGTGACTAAGCTACCACTGAGGAAGGTCTATCATACCAAAATATTATCTACACACATGGATATTTTCAAAAATCACAATTACGTTTTGCCACCCTGAAATGGACCAAATAATGGTCTGGCCCATGGACTACATGTCTTTTGTATTCACAGCCCCAATGATTGTTTTCAACAATTTGGCATTGAAATGCGTGTAATTTTCCTCTAAACAGTCCTTTAATCAATGTCAGCTGTTTTTTCCTTGTGTACGATGTCACTATGTTGATTATAGTGTTCATTAATACATTCATAGGAATAGTGCTGCCGATGGGTGAAAATAGTGGCAGCAAGAGTCAGAGGGAAGGTTTACAAGGTGATGGTGTTTAGAGACAATGGTATAGCTGAAAAGACAGGAGGCAGAGGTGAAGATGTCAAGATGAGGATGGACAGGATGAGGAACAAGCTCATCACAGGACAGCTTAGGTTTGACGGTTTACAAAGTCAGAGAGGTTTGATTGAGACGGCTTGGACATGTGCTTAAAGAGGGATAGTGGATACACTGGCAGAAGAATGATAAAGATGGAGCTGCCAACCAGGGGGTAAAGAGGACATCTACGGATATGGAAGAGAACATGTAGGTAGTTGGTGCAAGAGAAGAAGAAGACGGGGTCAGATGGAAGTAGATTTGCTGTGGCGACCCCTAAAGGGAGCTGCCAAAAGAAGATAAGAATAGAGCTGCAAATAATTTCAGCATTGTTACACAGCTTTCAGCCACATTCAGTCAAGCATAACTTTGAATGGAGAGAGGAGAAAATACAGAGATGTGATGCAGCATTAAAAAGAAATTTAACACTTTAATAGAATTATTTCAGCTAAGTAAATGAAGTGTTGACCGGAGAAAGGTAGTTTATCTGCAGTTCCTTCATGGTTTGACAACCAGAGTATTAACCATTTTGCTCCAAAGTCATTCTAATAAACATCACAGGGCTCATCGAGGTTTGTGTCTGGTGTGTTGAAGCCTTAACAAGTGTTGGACCTTTTAAGTTAAAGAAAGCCACTCACAGCAAATATTCTGAGTAAAGACATTTTAACTCTCCTAAAAATCCCTAATCAAACTTAACCTTTTCAAGACAAATCCTTCAGTTTTCTCATATTTCATATTTTTCAGAAAGTCTACATCCAGCAGCGCAACAGTAACATCTTTTTCTTAGCTGACAGGAGTCAGACAATGAGTTCGTGTAAAAGTAAGTGTTGTAACCTTGAGTGAATTGTTTGATACCAAAATGTGTGTTATTACATCCCGCTTGTCTGTCTGTCTCTAAACAGGACAACTCAAAGTCATGAATGGATTTTGATGAAATTTTCAGGATGGATTGGAAATGGCATAAGGACCAACTGATTAGATTTTTTGAGTGATCCGGACCACTGTCTGGATCTGGGAAATTTTTGAAGGATTCTTTATAATTGTGAGACAGGGCCAATTTCAGCATGTTTGCATGTAACTATAAAGAATATCCATAATGCTTGGCAAAAGAACACTGGATACTATCACAGTAGGTTCTGCAATATCCCGAAGTTTCATCTGGATCCTGGCAATCTTCTGGACCCTGTGATCCAGAACAGTGACACTTAGGATCTCATGGAATATTTGTCAGTGTAAGGCAACAAATAATGGTGCAGACATGCAACAAACACCAAACTGTAGTCAAAACTCTGCTGAATCAGTGTAGTGGACTGCTATATTCAACTCAATTCAGTTTTATTTGTATAGCGCCAATCATAATCGCCGATTATCTCTAGGCGCTTCACAATTCGAGGCCGAGACCTCATGACTATACAGAGAGTAAACCCAACAGAACCACTGAGGGCAAGCTAAAGGCGACGGGGGAGGAAAAACTTCCTTTAACAGAAGAGAAAAACCTCCAGCAGAACCATTTATGTGAATAACTATTGAACTAGCAAGGATATGAATATGATTCTAAATGCTATGGGTATGTTTTTGTGGTCAAAGAATCCAATAATCTAGATTAAATAAAAGTAGGAATATTGTCGGGTGTAAATCACATTATGGGGAAACTGAGCTGTTTGGTGGAGGTCTGCGTTTTGAGTGCTTTCTAGTTTCATATGAAGCAGTTTTAGTTTCATATGGAGCAGTGTGTCATCTTATTAAAATAAGATGACACAAATTGTTTTATTATTGTTTTTCCTTTATTTAAGCTTATCATCTAACCAAAGTTTTCATAAGAGCGGTTGTCTTTTTATCTTCAAATGAGCCATTTATATTTGCAAAGGAGTAAGTTTCCTTTCCATTTGAAACAAACACTGCAATAAATTTAGAATAAACTAAACAAAAATGTGCCATTACATTATAAATAAATGTAACAGACAATATTTTGTGTCTGCAGAGGAACTGGACATCATGAAGAAGGAAATGCAGGTTTTATAAGGTCAACTTTCAAACGAGACGGCCATGTGTGGAATCTTTTGTTTGCTGAGTGTGTCACCCACTCAGTTGGAATGGGACAAAGCAGTGTATGAACATCTTAAAAGAAGGGGGCCCGACGGGAGCCACGATCTTACCCTTGAGGGCTCAAATCTCCGCTGTCACTGTCTGTTTTCCGCTCATGTTCTCCACATGAGAGGTGCGATGACTCCACAGCCACTGCAGGACAGTGCTGGAAACATCCTGTTGTGGAACGGGGAAGTTTTCGGAGGTGTCCCCGTGAAGGCCAAGGAAAACGACACTGCAGTTATTTCCCAGAAACTGTTGTCCTGTCCTGGCCCATCTGAGATCCTATCAGTTTTGTCCTCTGTACGGGGGCCGTGGGCGTTTGTTTATTACCAGAAAGAGGGCGACTACCTTTGGTTTGGCAGAGACTTCTTTGGCAGACGAAGTTTGCTGTGGAAGTTCAATACAGAGGCCAAAACCTTGACCCTGACATCTGTAGCTGCCCAAGCATCTGGACCGGATCCTTTTCCTTGGAGTGAAGTCCCAGCAGTTGGTGTGTACAGGATTGACTTGAAGGCAGTTACGGAGCCGTTTACATTCGAGGTGTATCCTTGGGCCAAAGTAGGACACGATCTTATGTCTTCCTGTTGTGACAGTACATGGGTCCCTAGTGGCTGCTTGGGTGCCATAAACCAGTGCAATCTTGTCCTCTCATCTCCTGTATCCCCTCTTAATATGTCTGTCCCAAACTCACTAAACGAGACAGAAATGTATTCAAACACATCAGTCACAGACTTGGAACAGCTGCTGGAAAGCAAAGAGAAAATTAGTGAGGTGAACGGCCTTATTAATGTTCTCAGTGAGGCAGTAAGGCATCGTGTTCAGTCTCTGCCTTTTAATGTGGAAGACGATTCCCTTGAGCCAGAACAGGCCGTCATTGCGGTCCTTTTTTCGGGAGGTATTGATTCAATGGTCCTAGCTGCCCTGGCTGACCGTCACATCCCTGCCTCCCAACCAATAGATCTTCTTAATGTCGCATTCAGAATGCAGGAGCCAAAGATACAGAAAAAACACAAAAATAATACCGCCAGAGCTGGTTCCCAATCAGTCAGCCCTTTTGACGTTCCAGACCGGATTACTGGAAAAGCAGGACTGAAGGAATTACAAGCCCTGAATCCTGACAGAAGGTGGAATTTTGTTGAAATTAATGTAACACGACAGGAGCTGCAGGACATGCGACGGGAGCGCATATGTCATCTGGTGCACCCACTGGACACAGTTCTGGATGACAGCATCGGATGTGCCGTGTGGTTTGCTGCCAGAGGGACGGGCATCGTGTGGGACGACGACGACCAAAGACCCTTCACGTCCACGGCAAAGGTGAGCAACACCAAGTAGAATCTGTGACGCTGAGCTACAAGGAAGAAATGGTTTGAAGTCAGTGTCTTCTGACGCGTTCATATGTAGGGATGCAACCATCAATTATTAGTGGGATTGCTGAGTCATTCATTAATCCCACTATTGTCTTCAGTCTTTATTCATCCACTTCTTCCAATTCCGTACGTTTTTTTTTATCATGTAACTACTCCTACATTTTTTGTCCGATTCAAACCATTCAAGCTGCTATTGCTTTTTCATAATTCTAGCCTTTATAATTTTTGAAATATTAAGTTTTTTTTTTTACCAATTTTATTCCCATTGGAAAAGACTAGAGAACGCTAATGAAATGTGTGGTTACCATGGCAACGACAGTTCTTTGATCCTTTGGTTACTACTCCACTGAATAGTTAATTTAACTCTTGCACTTTTCCAGCAAGTTCAACTATTTTGACTCAGCGATGCCACACCATCTCTTCAGAGATTGACAACTTTCTAGTTTTCATTGTCATTACTCTTTTGAAAGACTTTGTGAAAGGCAGTACGTCTTCATGCGCAACTTAAGATACTCAGTTTACCGTAATAAAGGGGGAAGAAACCTGAAAATATTCACATTTAAGACACTGCAATAAGATAATGTACTTTCTAAAACAGTTTTTACAACTTAAACTACTCCAAACTAGTCTACTACCACTGCATTTTTGATAAATTTAATAATCAGTTACTAATCAATTCATTGTACCAGCTGCAGTAGACTGCTGAGGATGGCAACACCTATAGATAATTTTTTCTTTTTGATTAATGTGGTGATGCTTCAATCCAGTTATTAAGCCAAAGAAATGTCATCTTAGTGTAAAGTACAACACTCCTGTTCTGAAACCAGAAGTGAAGTTCATCATCTCAGAGTTGATCAGATTGTGCAGATGAGCACACGCTTGCTTTTAGAACTTAGTCATTGTTCATCCACAATCACAAGGCATCCACCATCGTTTAGCTGGAGAGTAGGACCTCTTATCCCAAAAGCATGATGGCCAATTGTCTTCAAAGTTCATAGGATGGAGATACTTAAGGGGTCAATAATCATGGTAAGTTTTAGGTAAATTGGATACATCAATGCGGACACAGATGATACAGATGCAGACGGGGAACTATGAAATCATAGTTACGTACTTTCACAAGTCGAGAAACTTTATTTTCATATTGTTGCATATTCACGTAATTTTCACCTTGTCGCATCTTTTACGAATGATTTAAAATTCTATTTAAACATCAGCTTTCTTCAACTTTCATTCAGGACCAAGTCTTTTAACTGGAAAGACAATTATTGATATGGACAGTTTTTATCATGTGATGTCAGTTTAATGTTGTAATGTAATTTTTTCTCTCTTACAAAGGATTCATTGTGTTGGGTCTTCCAGCAATGTTTTTGTCTTTGTATTTGTTTGTTTTTGTCCTGTCGCGTCTCAGGAATGTCTGAATCTTTTTTTTTTTTTTTTTTTTTTTTTAATGCCATCTCTTTAGATCATTTTGACTGGAATTGGAGCAGATGAACAGCTAGCAGGTTACTCCCGACACAGAATTCGATTCAAGACATCTGGACACGAGGGACTGGTCCGGGAGCTGGCCATGGAGCTGGGCCGGATCTCCACCAGGAATTTGGGTCGAGATGACAGAGTCATTGGGGACCATGGGAAGGAAGCGAGGTAGAAACAAAATTCAAGCACAGCATCCAACAAACAGTCTTTGTAGCAGTGGTTTTCTAAACTTTTTCAGCTCAAGATCTAAAAGAAGAATGTGATGTTTCCTTGGAACCCTACATAGAAAAGTGCCAAAATATTTTAGATGTTTATCCTGAACAAATCCACGTTCTAGCATTTATGTATTTTACATTTATATCTATAATAATGTAGATTTTTATTTTTTTTTTTAATCTGCAAAATTAGTGTAAACGTATAAAAGAATTATGGCAACAAAAAAGAAAACAAACAAATGTATTGAAATTTGTTTCAATTAATTATTAATTAAAAAAAATAAGTTTATATAAAGGCACAAAATAACCCTTTAGCCGTATTGGTTGGAATTTTTGTATTTATTGAGAGAATTTTGGCTGTTATTGTTCCCTAGCCATGAAAATTGGTAAGGACGTGTGCGTTTCCATGAATTTTTGAGTTTCACCCATATTCACTTGACTGTGTGTGGTGTTTTTGTGACACTCGCACTGTTTACTAGGTTGGAACCATAGACTTCCATTATAACCACATTTTTTGACATGTCCCTTTTTTAAAAAATTGAAGTGAAAAATTGCCTGTAATTTTCTGTTTCTCTGCAGTGAACTCCATGAAGTTTTGTAAAAAATTGTCTCATTTGTTTTTACTGATATCTAGGGGAAGGGGCTAAATACATGTTCATGACAAAATAAGACTGAGTGCGTGTCATCAGGACTGATTTCTGTCCTCTCATACACACAATCTCATTTTGTCATGAACATGTGGGCAGCAGTCCATACTATCCATATCAGAACAAATTTTTGAAGATTTTTTTGGTCCAGTGGCCTGTAATCCTGAAGTCTGACAGATTATGAAAATGTTGAATTTTTTTTTTTTGGTTTGTGTCATGAGGCACGGTCCTCGGTGGGACCCCATGTGAAAAGCATAAATCAACTAGACATGAGTAAAAACATCACATTTAAAGGCTTGTTTTCAAAATTAATGCAAAACATGATTTTTATCCTGCCATGGCCAAGGGAATAAAATGTACAGGTTCTATGGCTTTTTATGAATTCCTTCACACTGAAGTAAGCATTTCAGTGTGAATGAATTATACAAGGATGCCAATTTGTTGTAAAGGGGCACTGTAAAAGTTGGTGGGGGAGGGGCTAAAATGTGGCAATTTTGTTTGATATTATCATCTTTTACAAAACTTCATTTAGTTTTCTGCAGAGAAATGCAAAATTACAGGCAAGCTTCAATTTGAAGGGAATATAATGGAAGTCTATGGTATAGTTTTCGTTCAGTGTGACATATAAAAGGTAATAATGCTCCACAGTCAATGGTCTCACTTATTATTCAGATTGGTCAGCGGGTGATGCCAATAACAATCACAGTAAAATTTGTTTGTGGAATATTGAATTAGAGTACTTTTCCAGAAAAGCAGTGAGTGCTATATGATCAAAAGTGGCATCTAAAATGTTGCGTAATTTGGAATGTGATGAATTAAACCATCATATAAATTAATCAAGAACCCCTTCATGGAAAAATTTTATTACGGGTTAAATTTCAAAAATGTAAATCGTGTAGTTAGCAGTCCCAATGTAACTTTTTTTTTTTTCAACAGAACATCAAATAAGTCAACAACTATTTAACAAAATAATATAAAACAGGTCCCTTGGTCGACTTTTTGGATCCTGAGCTTTAAGTTTTGGAAATCTTTTAAATGGTGAACAAGTACAGTGGGGCCAATAAGTATTGGGCAACGTAAAAATGTGCAAGTTCACCCATTTAAAAAGATGAGAGGTTTGTAA
>JAQQAE010011569.1:0-13552 GCA_029823295.1 Pseudamia nigra | reverse complement strand
AATTCCAATATTGTGTAGCCCTAATTAAAGCCTTGGTTGGCATAGACTTGTCAATTTTTGCAGACAAAAGTTTTTTTATTAAAAAGTCAACATTTCAAATTTTCCTGTTAAATGTAAGTTTTATTTTATTTGTTGAAATGTCTGCTTTGATTGGCAAAAAGTTATTTTGATGGGCTTGTCACAGTTGTTCTGTTTGGCTATTAAACTATTTTGCCCTTGTTGCCTATGTCCATGCACTCTTTTTGAAGATGCCATTATTTATTTAACATGGCTTAAACATACCTTAATTAGCATTGTTAGCCATTTTTTTGCAGTCTTACATTGTATTGAATTACATAATCCGATGTGTTTGATTTCTTTTTCTCTATAGAGGTTGAGATGCATGCATATATTCACAACATTAGTATCTCTTTTCAATCTAATATCCAGCATTTTATTAGGACACTAATTTATGATTTCAACTAAAGTTAAATTTTCCTATTACTGAGTTTTTACATCATTAACATCCTTTTGTTGACTTCAGTTTGCAATTGACATACAAAACGTTTTTCTTTCATGAATTGGAGTTTGAGTCCCTACCAAGTAAGTTATCCTTGAGTGTGTGTACAGTTTCCCAACCAAGACATTAAAGTCAGACAGTGTGTATACGTTGACCCCACCACTGTTTAAAAACCTGACAAGTCCCCATGGAGTCGGGCTTTGTCAGGTGAGGGAACTCTACTTTGTCTGATTGATAATTTGAGGTGACATCTGATTTCCTGGATGCTCCAATATGTAGCCTGATTTTTTTCAATGATGAAGGACCTTCCAAAAGGGTGGTTCCCACCAGGTGGGTCTTTGTCTTGCGTCCCCACCATGTGATATAAACAAGTAGGGGTGTGTGTGTGTGTGTGTGTGTGTGTGTGTAAGCTGAGTGATTTAAAGACAGGGCACGACGGGGCCACGTCCATAAATGAGTGAAATAGAGAGTCATAAACAACGAGTACAAGACAACGTGCCTCTGTCTCTGCATGTGTGCGTCTGCCTGTATAGAGTGATATGTGAATGTGTGTAAATGGTAAAATGGGGAACATAAACAACACAACATGGGTGTGTGTGCGTCTGCCTGCATGTAAATCATCAATTCAGGGGAGCGAAAGTCTGTTTATTCATGCCATGACCCACATATGCTCCCCAGAAAGGCCTCATCAAAAGCCTTATTGTCCTCCCACTCTTGCTCCTTCGCCTCCTTCTCGCCGTCCCTCCATGCTCCCTCTCTCATTTTTCTTTCCTCTCCCTCCCTTTTCTCGCTCAATCACTTGGGGTCTTTTTAGAATCCGGTCTTGACAGTCCCAGACAGCCCCCCTCCCTCTTTGCTTTTTCGACTTCCTGAACCCGTTGAAAGTGAAACTCCTGCACGGTAACACACAGCAGTGGCAGAAAACTGAGAAGTTGACGGCTGCGGTCGCTCTGCACGGGGAATCTACTCCATCTTAATCAAGCCACACCTAAAAGGCCTGGATCAGAGGAAACGGGGCACGTTCCCAAGGTTTTAGCTCGAAAGCCACAAGTTCATATTGAGTTACTGTTCACCTTTAGATTTGAGACAGAAATAATATAGGTCTGATCCCAATGCATTCTCACTAACATTTTAAATTCAGATATAATGTAAAAGTTTTTGTCATGTAGCTTTTGCATAAAGTCTGTGAAGATTCTCAGAACTGAAGAAGCTTCCTGGATAGGTAGTGAAACATCTTCAAACCAAATTTCCAGTCCAGTCAACAGAAGGAAAACCACACGCCTTGGACTGAATATTATCTTCATCTATCCATCCATCCATTTTCTACCCCTTAATCCTTGCAAGAGTCGGGGGGGGATACTGGAGCCTATCCCAGCTGACTTAGGGCGAAGGCAGGTTCACCCTGGATGAGTTGCCAGTTCATCGCAGGGCTGACACATAGAGACAGACAACCATTCACACTCACATTCCTGCATATGGACAATTTAGAGTCTCCAATTCACCTAACCCCTTGTGCATGTTTTTGCTTGTGGGAGGAAGCCGGAGAACCTGGAGAGAACCCACGCAAACACGGGGAGAACATGCAAACTCTACACAGAAAGACATTGCAAATAAAATATAAATGTTTATGTTATTTTCTTTTGTTTCCAGGTTTTATGGTTTAATTATTCAACAGAAGTGTATGAAGGCGATTTTTTAATCGAAGCTGCCAATATCCCTCTTCCTCCAAATGTAAAAGAACTCATGTATCTAGCCGACAACATCAAGGTATTTCCAAAATCAAGTAAGTCAGTGTACATTGGCCTTGATGGGTGTTGGTTTGATTTTTCTCTAAGAGTCTCTTTGTAACTGTACTTTGATTTTACTGCGAAGTGTCTGAATTCCCCTCTTTTCCTCAGAGAATATTCTGATTGGGCGAACTACAAGTCACTGCCAATATGACCTGGGATCATACCCTGATACAAGACAAAATAATGCCCTGTTAATGTCATTTTTTGAAAAAAAAAATGTCTGGAACATTAGCCAGTTGGTTGTAGAGGTGGACCAAATATAAGTTGACTGTGCCAAGCTGTAACTTGCGATGTACTGTAATGACTCATGGGGATGGTATGAACACAGCATATTTCATGTTTTGTCTGGTCATTGTCATTTTATTGTAAAATACACATCCATTCATCATATTCAGGTCTGCTACATAAAGGGAAATAGTTCAGCCTAGGTAGTTCAGGATTAAAATCATTTAAAACAAAGTGATTAGAAACAGCTGAGGTGATCTTAAGCATGATTTGGTTCCAAAGGAGCATGTGAGGGTAAGACTGTCAGGAGAAAAGATACATCGTCACTTTATCTTTAAATGGGAAGAAACCTGGGGGAATCCTCAAAAATAAAGCTTCTCAAACATGATTAGGAATGAGGGAGGATTGGATATTCTTCAGAGTCAGGTGTGTCATATTATCACCAGTGTGGAGTGTGGATTAATCACCACGGTAACCACAGTGTATTGTGCTGATCTGTGCTGGATCTCTGGATCTGAACAGGAATGACTGACACAGGATCCTCATATCACTGGGCCTGTTTACATGCACACTAACAATCCAATCATTATTCAATTTCCTGAGGTATCAGATTATTCAAGTGATCATGTAAACAACATAATATGATCGGATAACAGCAGTTATTATGATTATGAGAAATGAGATTAACACACCTAGATTTCTCCCTGATACGACAGTGTCTCTGTGCTTTGTTTATGCCTGTTGAACTCAGTCATTTCGTTCATTTACTGTACATCTGCAGATGTGTAAAAAGCAAAAAAAAAAATTTGTGGAAAACAGAAGTGGCATTTTTTAGGAAGGAGCAGAGGAAGACCTATCATGCCAAGACCACGAGCAGATGCTTGATGATCCTATCCTATCCTATTAGATCCCACGTGAGGTCAACTAAACATACTGTACACCACAGACATAACAATGTTCAACAAGACAAGATGTGAAGATAAAAGGAAGTTTGAGTCTTACGTCATTACATGCGTAGGTACTCGAAGGAAATCCAATAATAGACTGAAACATGTAAACCAGGCTTTTAAGATTGTCAAATGTCTGAAGTGCATGTAACCACATCAGATCAGTTTACTACCATGATCATAAACTGATTGTTATGGTCATGTAAACGGGCTCACTGACATCCATAGGGACTCTGGGTCATGATAGCATAACACCATCCAGCCTCGACACAAAAGTATAGGTACAAAACCACAGTAGACTTTAGCTTAACCTGAGTACAGGAGCGCTGTCTGCTTCTCAGAGTTCCCAGGCTTCTGAAATGGATCGTCACTCAGTGGAAACATGGATTGCAATCCAAATGAACATTACTTTTATTTCGGGAAGAAGTGGGCACAAAGTGCTCCAAGATGACAAATTAAAAAGCTATAGAACTTGTGTTTGTGCTGTGAATATTCAAGCTTGACAAATGTTTTCCTGACTCCCTGCAGAGCTGTTGGTGACATGGGATTCAGTCCTGTCCAGATCCAGGTCCAGGTCCTAAATGGCTGCTCACAGTACAGTCAAAAAGTTTTCAAATTTGCTGTTCCTGTATTTATTTGCAAAATCATTAGCAATTTCCGCAGTGCAAATGACAAATTGGCACTCTGTCCAGCGTTATGATGTGAACTGCTAGAATTTGTTTGAATGTGGAGGAGTCAGGCATCCCAAAATCTCTTCTTCCCAGGCCTTTAAGGGTTAGTGATAAAGTGATGATGAGCGCCACATCTTTCCCCCCGACAGAAATCAAAAGGTCACTTTGCTTTTGAACAATTTCACCTGATTTTCAGCCATTAATAACCGCTGTTTGAACTATTTCTGTTTATGTAGCAGGCCTGGATTTGAGGAATGGCTGTGTATTTTCCACTAAAATGACAGTGACCAGACAGTTTGGGACCTTTAACAGAACAAAAAATGATTCATGTTTCATCCTTTTTCTCCTCTGCCATCTCAGTCTCTCTTTTCTCAGAACCAGTTCTGCGTGCGTCAGAACCTGAGGGTGAGCCATAATATATAAATTGTTGATACCAAATATCTTGATTTGTGAAATTAAAACTATGTTTTTTTTTTTTATATTTCATTACAGTTACAACAATGTCTCCCGTCACCACTTCAGGTAAACTACTATCTGTACATTCACTGGATAAACTAGATCATCACAGGGGTCAATTTCATGGGAGTGGTCTGGATGGGCAAATGTAATTTTTGTCTTGGAAAAAAAAAACTTCTTTATAAAAGAATTCCATTTTTTGAGTCGATTTCTGTCTCTTTGTGGATCATTTTCTTATTTTTGTTCATTTTATTGATTATTTCCTCCATTCTTGGGAGTAACGTGATCATTTTTGTTATTTCATTAATTTTTTTTCTTGATTATTATGTTCACTTTACTGTAGTTGTATCTGTTCTTTTAATGGAACATTTCTTCATTTAACATATTTTGATGCTTGATTTGTTCATTTTGTGGATATTCTATTTATTTTAATTATTTATGATCATTTGTTTTATTGTCTTTGTTTATTTTGTTGCTTTCCTGCTTATTTTGTCCATTTCAATTTCATTTCATGTTGTGAACGTCAATGATTACATTTTTTTAAGGGCTGATTACTTTGTGAAATATTTCCTAATTTTTCCGCATTTTGGAAACACATTCATTTTGTTGGGGTTTGTTCATTTTCTTAGTTATTTTGTTTTTTTTTTCTTGGTTATTTTGTTCACGTTTGTCATTGCTGTTTTTTCTTAAAAATTGATATTATGATGATTTTTGCATATTTTCCTGTTTTTTTTTTTTTTACTAATGTCGATATTCTGTTTATCCCGTTGATTGCTTTATTCATTTTTGGTGATTAATATGAAATAAAAAAATCATTCGGTCAACAAGAACAAAATGAGCATTTTTATTGATTTTATTGACTGGCAAAATATGTTTCTTTGCACAGTTTGTAGCTTATTGTGTTACTTTTGTGGATATTTTGTTTAATTTTTTAATTGTAGCCCCCCCCCCCCAATTATTTTGCTACTTTTGTGGATTTTGTGCTATTATATTCATTTTATTAGAATTTTAAATAAAACCCAAAAATCAAAGTAAACAAAAGAAGTTGATTATTGTTCATTTTGTGGAATATTATGGTGATTTTTGCACATTTTGTTGCTTGTTTTGTTTATTTTCTTGATTTTCTTTCATCAATTCTTTGTTCCCTTTATAAATGCAAGCCACAAACTGATACATTAATAATTTACCAGAACACAGACAATGAAGGATTTGGCACTCAAATTTCCAGTAGGATCCAAATATGCCTGAATACAAATGTCCCCCCACCGTTGAAACAAAACCATCACCGTTGATCATATCAACAAGGGATAAGTTATGTTTGTATTTCTTTGTGTAATCAGCTCCTGTTACTCCAGATCACCGAAAACTGTTGATAGTTTTTGGAGGACTGACCTGTGTGCTGCTCCTGATTTCCGGCTACCTTATGTGTACGTATTTCACTTTTTATTATAAAACGACATGGGAAAGCGCTTCTAGGTACCACCATAAACGTCATACAACTCAGCTCACGTGCTCAACTTACTACATTTTTGTGATAGTTTGAACGTGTCTGAACCTCTTTGCTTGGCACATTGTTAGTGACCACTGTAATACCTTCTTCCTATCAGCTTTTGAGACAGACACCATTTCTGCTTAACTTTGAAAAATCACTCAGAATTACTGTACAGTATATTAAGTGGTGGTTGCCACAGGTTGTTCCGCAATTGAACAGCCTCTTGTTAATTTTCTGAAATGCTTTCTTTATTTTTCAGAAACATTTTTGTTTATTTGGTTGATTAATTCATTCAATTTTTAGGAACATTATTAATTAATTTGTTCATTTTTGTTCATTTTTTATACATCTTATTATGTTTTACAAGTGTAAAATGCATTAACTCCTATGAGGTGTGGATTGATTCATTAACAGTAGAACAACATTACTATGGCTGTTTATGCTGATTTATATATCAGGTCCCAAGATGACGTCACATTTCTCTTATGCTTTTTGAGCTGAAAAAGTTTTGGATCCACTGATCTACAAGTTTCATACCTCATTCTCATAAGATGAAAAGGTGCTTTGTTTTTATAATGAAAAGATTTTACACAACTCATGTGAACACAAAATAATGGATGACAGAATAAGGTAGTACTAATTTGTGAAGTTTTCATATTCCTTAGATAAAAGCTGTTTGACATCGGGTTTTAAAAGAGTGACTGCACCCACCTGGGTTCCTGTCCTCATGGTGTATCCTGCCGAGAACTCAGCCTTCCAGAGCGCTGTGGTGGCGCTGGCAGACTTCCTGCAGCAGCATGGCAGCTGCAGTGTGGCTATCGACATCTGGCAACAGGGCAAGATCGCAAAGCTGGGGCCGATGCACTGGCTGGCAGAACAGGTCAAAACTGCAGAGCGAGTGCTCATCGTGTGCCCACAGGTATGACACTATGTGGGATGAGAGGCTCCATTTACACCTAGTATTAAATAGTGATCTGTATGTGGATAAGTTAAATACGTAACAAAAACACTCTTTAATGCAAGCCATAAATGCAACATAATCAGATTATGATCAGGGCCGGTGTCCGTAAACATTTTTATTCTCCTCTCACAGAGTCGGAAGCATGACAAATGCACAAGTCTTTTACTTAAAACCTTGATTTATAGAATCTGAAAAAGCAGCATGAAAAGAATTAATGACAACAATGATTTATCAAAGATCCATACCATGTAAGGATATTTTACTTTTGTTCAGCCTGAACAATTAATACTGGAGGAAAACGAAAACTAAATTGATGGAATTCATTGTTGTTTTCTTGCATGTTGAAAAACATGCTTTCAGCTTTTCAAATTCCACCAAACAAATTCACTTATTTTCACAGTTACATTCAATCTTTTTTTTTTGTCTTTCATTAACTGTAATCATTCACCCTCTTTGTCCTCTCACACTTAATATTAATCACTTTTATCTGTACCAGGATCTACTCTTAACTTTTAGTAGAAACTCATAAAACACGCCCATAATTCAAATAATTTTCTTAGAATTTCTTCACTATGAGCAGGTCTGCACTAGGAATCTTTATGCATACACACTTAGATCTTCCAGAACAGTTTTGGAGGTATTCTAGTTAACACCATGTCCAGATCTTATGCATGTCAGGACTAATTAGGCAGGCAGACAGAACAAGACTTATACGCCAGACTCAGAGCACGGTTGGTATAGGCAGAGTTTATTATAATAATAATAACATTAATAGTAACCAGGGCAGAGGCACAGAGAGGGTTAGGCGAGCTGGCAGGTCGAACACAGGCGAAGGGTGAGGGAGCCGGGCAGACAGAAGATCCAGAGGCAGGCCAGAGTCAGGGAGCCGAGCAGGCAGAATTTCCAAAGACAGGCGAAGGTCAGAATATCAGGAAGTCAGATGAATACAGGAACAAGGCAGGAGCTCACACAGGGCTGAACGGAGGGAAAACTCACATGAAGGAAACAGACGGCTTGGACGCAGATTCACACTCAAACTCAGACTCAATGAACATGCACTGGACAGAGGGACTCACTGCTGCTTAAAAACACTAGGAGGCTAATCAGGTAGATGAGACACAGGTGGGAATTCCGAGGGAGGCGGGGCAGACAGGACTCCCTGAAACACAGGGGAAAAGGTGTGAGCAGCAGTGAGTCAAAACACCAACATATACTGTTAAAAACATCTAAACAGGACCTGCAGCGCCACCAGCCCCCACAATGCACACATTGTGAGCTGTGATTTTTCAGGACTAAACGACCGATGTGTTTATTCTACTCTTTCGGGTATACTAGATGAAATATAAATGTAATGTCATCCATTATCAGGATAATGCATTCACGTAACATTTGACACCATTTTGGAATCGGGGTCAGTGTTGTTACACGGAGAACCAGAAAATGTACTTTAGACATTCAGCCGTTTCAGAGCAGCATGCAAAGAATGGAGCTTATTTTCAGTTCCCATCACACAAAATAACATGTCCCATTCTTCAACTTGTCAACCAGATCTTTAACAACCAATCACCTTGACATATGGTATTTTCTCTCCCTTCTCCTGTCCCCAGTCCAGCCACTCGCCTTCCTCCCGTGGCTTTCCAGGCCCTTCCGTCCCGGCTGCAGCTCATGATCTCTACCTTTTGATTCTCAACATGGTGGCAAGTCAAGCAAAGAGCTCCAGTGAGCTGGCTAAGTTCTGGGTGGTACAGCTGGGTGAGCCGCACAGCAAGAAGGCTGGTAACTTGGCCCTGGAACTGAGATTGTGCAGGAGGTTTTGTCTGATGAAGGACTTCAAGAAGCTCTTCAGAAGTCTTCACACGCAGAACCAGGGTGAAGAGAGGGGGGTGTCCAGTCTGATGTTCAGGCCGGGGCTTACCTTTGATGAAAAGAGTACAGCGAAGTTAAGAGGGGCAGTACAGAAGTTAAGTGGACATCAGCCAAGCATGACCAGAGAGCCACACTGTACTATAGTGACTGTCTGAAGAACATCTGAAATATGACTTATCAGTAGTTTCACTTCGCCTCATTCACCTGCCCTCTGATGTACATACCCTAAATTCCAGCCGAAAAGCCCCTACTGTTTTCTCACGCTTTGAACCCCGCGGCTTAAACAACGATGTGGCTAATGTATGACTTTTTAACTGACTAACGAGCTTCATGCTGCCAATACAGACCAATGAAATTAGCGAACAGGCCACAGTGGACCAATGGAACTGTTCAAATTACGGTAAATCAAATGCACACACTAAATTCTTCAGATCAGTTATTTTGCGCTTCGTGCACATACCCTCATCATGGAAAACACACGAAGAAATGCATATGATGCAGCTTTCAAGTAAGAAGGGATCGACCTTGCTGTTGAACAAGGAAATAGAGCTGCAGCACGTAAGCTTGGCATCGATGACGGAAGCATGAAGAACTGACTCAAGCTAGCTAGCATGCTACTCATTTTTTAAAGTACTGTACTGTATATGTTGTACTGTTGACACAGTCTACATGCAGTATATGAAGGTTACATGGAATCTGAGCAGAATTCGGAAGCTAATCTAAAGGAGACACATTGTCAAATATAAGGTTTTATGTTGTTCCCTGCTTTGGGAGGTCTACAAATAATTTTCAGGTATCTAAATTCTCGCTCAAAACATGGGATTTCTGGATATTTGTGATGTCACACACATACATTTACTGTCTTTACTCAATGCTCCTGGACTGCCAGACCCATGAGAACAGGGACCTCCGGGGCTCTTTAGCCCCTCCCCAGTGGCTCCTGTGGCTTTGTTCAGTGAAGGAAGTAACGTGTTATAATAAATTAAGTGAAAAAATAAATCACTGAATCAGCTGCAACAACAAGAAAATAAACTAGAAAAAGAATGAAATTCACAAAAATAGATAGATAGCACACACACAAAGAAAAAGTGCATAGCGCTAAAAGCTGCTGCACTACCGTGCACCGCCATGTAATAAATTATTTTAATGAAAATTAACAAAAAATGAACAAAACAGTCAAGCAGATACACAAAAAATAAATAAAAACTGAACAAAAATTACAAAACATATGAACAGAAATATTTGACAAAATTGACGATCTCTCTCCTCCTTTCGCCTGCTCCCCCCAGGGGTCGCCAAAGCGACACACAATGATTCGCATGTTTGGTCTGGCATAGGTTTTTTATGTCGGATGCCCTTCCTGACACAACCCTTACAACAAGGGACAAATTGGCATTATAGAATAAAAACTATTAATATACTTGAGAAAATGAACAAAAAAAATTCAGGAAAATGAACAATAAAATTGACAATAATTCACCAAATCACAACAAACTACATTTTCACAAAAATGATAATCAATAAAATGAACAGTAATGTACAAAACAATCCACTCAAACCATTTGTGACTCTCAGCATGTGTATTTTTACTTTATGTCTAAAAATGGCCCTTTAGGTAGTAAAGGTTGAAGACCCCGGCACTAGAAGCATCCAAACCATTATGACATGCCAGGCTACGTGCCAGGGAGCCTACATAGTGGAATCCATGGCACAGACGGGAAAATAATGTGCCTACAGGAACTTATTTGAAACCGGTCGTTTGATCCAGGTATGAAAATGGATGGAATGAATGATGAATTTTTTTATGGCTCAATTTTAAAAACACGGTTGTAGGGATGTGTGAGAATCAGACAGTATGTCTCCTTTAAGTTTACTACCTTCATTTGGTGATTGTTTTATTTTATTTTATTGATTATTTGTTCATTTTCTTGATTATTTCATTCATTGTACGGATTTTTTTGTTGATTTTTACACCGCTTTTCTTTGTTTTATGGATTAATTTCTTTGTTTTATAGTGTGTTTTGCTCTCTGTTGTTCCATTTTCCTGATTATTTTGTTCATTTATTGGGGGGTTTTGTTCATTTTTTTAAAAATTTGTCCATTGCTTTTTTCATTTTTGTTCATCATTTTGTTTATTTTGCAGATTTTTTGGACTAGTTTGTCCATATTTTTGTCTATTTTGTACATTTGCTTTCATTTTCTTGATCGTTTTATTGATTATGCTCTTTTTTCATTTTTGTTCATTATCTGAACTATTATTTTAACATTTTTGGGTAGCTTTCTTTTATTTTGTGGATAATTTTGTTCAATTTCTTGCTCATTTCTTAATTTTTCACTTTGCCATTTTGTTGATTATTATGTAAATATCTCAATTTTTTGAATATTTTATGAATGCAGTGACAAAATAGGTTACAACTATTTTACCATAAAGCAGCTTTTAAACATTTATTTATGTATGCACTTGAATGGACTTTATATTATATACACTGCCATGCCCTGGGGTTACCATGGCAACACTGCACTGTTGTTGCCTTTGATCCATAATGTATACATATTTAGTATGTATATTGGGAGGCTCAAAGGAATTTGTCCCTTGTTGTGAGGGTTGTGCCAGGAAGGGCATCCGACTTAAAAAAAAACCGATGCCAGATCAAACATGCGAATCATTGGTATTTCGCTGTGGCGACCCCTGACCCTAACTCTAACCCTATCCCTGAGGGGAGCAGCCGAAAGGAGAACAAGTCTTGCCATTTAAAATCTGTTGTGAAGTGTTTACTGTTTAAATATCCATTTTGTTTAGATCTACATGAATGTTTTATATGTTAATATTTGTAAAGTTTTTGGTCAATTCTCACATTTATTTTGTTGATTATTTTGGTCAATTTGGCGAATTTTTTTGGTCATTTATTGTTTATTTTGTTGATTATTTTCTTCATTTTTGTTTCTTTTGTCTAACTTTATTCCTTTTTTGTTCATTTTAACAATTTCTTCCACTTTTGTTTGCTTTTTCATTGTTTGTTCAGGTTTTCTGTGAATGACATGGGCTGTTTTTGTTAATTTCCTAGATTTGTTTAATTGTTATTGTGTTAATTTGGTCATTTATTGATTTATTACTTTGTTTTGTCATATAAACAAGAACAAAATAGTTTTAATAATTCAACCACAAACTCAATATGGAACTTTAAATTATATTGTGTTACAGTACGTCCAACCTAGGGGGAAACTGGCGTAGCATATATATTAAATGAGACTTCCCGCATCAAAAAGTCCGCATCAATTTTCCTCTGCGCCGGCAATTCCTCACGCCGTTTCGCAGCGGCCACACACTGGACGGCACTCACCGGTGACGTGTTTTTACTCTTCGCCTGCTCTATTTTCTTTAGAACCGGGCAGGCAGCAATGAAATGCCCGGTTTCATGGCAGTACAAACACGCCCGGTTTTCCCGGTCCTCTTGCGCAGTGCGCCGAGAGGCTCTGGGTGAGCGCGTTGCCATCACCTCCGCAACCGGAGTCTTGTGACGCACAGGTGCAACAAACACCTCCTTGTGGGTGAGCGCAAACTCATCTGAGCACACAGCAGCCTGCTCCAGAGAAGTGACCTTCTGTTCGTTTAAGTACACAACAATGCGCTCAGGCAAACACTTCTTAAACTCTTCCAAAAGGATCAACTCTCTCAGCTGCGCAAAGGCCTGACACCACTTATCAAAAAGCGTGCTCTTCTCACGCTCGGACTCCACATGCGTCTGGCTGACTTTTCACATTTCCTGAGTTTTTGGCGATATGCCTCAGGCACTAATTAACAAGCCTTAACACGGTGGCTTTAACACGTCATAATTTAGACTTTGCTCCACAATGAGGGTGGCACACACCTCCTGAGCTTTGCCTACAAATTTACATTGCAGTAACAAAGGCCAAATGTCTTGGGGCCAGTTCAAAGTGGCAGCGATGCGCTCAGACGCACTGAAGTCCGAGTCCACCTCTGACTCTGAACGGTGGAACCAGTGCGATGTGCCGGCTCACGTCGAAGCTGTCACGGGCAGAATGTGGCAGGGGACTGGGGAGTGACTTTCTGGTGTTCCAGCTGTAAGGCTTTCACCCTCAGGTGCATAGCCTCCACCTCCAACTCCCTGTTCCGCACCTCCAGCTCCTTAATGCGCAGTGTCAGCCGGAGCTCCTCAGCTGATACAGTCTGCGCAAGAGGAGGGCTCACAGGTGTGGACGCGACGGGCGGCAGCGCCGCTCGGAGCTCCACGTCATGCCTCCCCGCTCCATCAGGAGACACGCCACCAAACAAATCAGCTCCACTTTCCTACACGCATTCTACTGGTCCAGTGTCGGGTTACCGACAAAGGACTCCAAATCAAAATCCATATGTACAACAGAAAAGGCAGTCAACCAGAAATATGCTTAAAAAAACCCAAAAATACTCACCAAATTTAACAAGCACGTGGAACGGACGAGCCCCCAAAATATATATGTTACGTCCAGCCTCGGGGGACCCGGCGGAACATGTATATATAATGCGACTTCCCTCTTTTACAGGGAGGCCAGTGCTCACGTAAAGTGCATCCAGGTGGTATATTTATTTACACAAATGGTAAATACAACTTCAGGATGAGCACAGCCAAAATAACAAACAGAACAA
>JAQQAE010011568.1:0-13554 GCA_029823295.1 Pseudamia nigra | reverse complement strand
TGGTTTGGGGATGATTTGCTGCAGCAGGACCTGACCAGCTCACCATCATAGAATCCACCATGAATTCTACCGTTTATCAGACAATGCTTGAGGAACATGTGAAACCATCTGCAAAAAAATTAAAGCTGAAGTGGAACTGGACCCTGCAACATGACAATGATCCAAAGTGTCCCTGCAAATCCACCAAGGACTGGCTAAAAGCTAAGAAGTGGAGAGTCCTGGAAAGGCCAAGTCAAAGCCCGGCTCTTAATCCCATTGAGATGCTGTGGGGTGACTTGAAACAGGCTGTACGTGCAAGAAACCCTACAAAGTCAGCTGAAAGAATTCTGTGTTGAGGAGTGGAGCAAACTTTCTTCAGATTGATGTCAGAGACTGGTCGATGCTACTAGAAGCATCTCACTCAAGTTATTTCAGCCAAAGGGGGCAACACTCGCTATTAGTGGGTAGGGTGTCCTAACTTTTTCCTCCATTAAAATACACATTTTTATTCATATCTTTTGTTCAATGAGTAAAACAACATTCATTTTTGTTGTTAAATTACTATTAAATCACTTTCTTTTCCAGAAATAAATAAAAATAATATTGGACATTGATATGTGAACATTTCTTCATAAAGAGCTGACTATTTAATGGGGTGTCCTAATTTTTTCACATGACTGTATTTTTTGTCAATCCCTGTAGATATAAGTATTCTGGATCAATGCATCCAGAATATTGTCTATATCTGGACCAAACTGTGTGCTTTCATAGAATCTATGATCGTGTTATTTTGTGTTTGCTGTCTAAATTTTCTGGGTGTTATTTGTGGCGTAACAAGACCACATGTTGAATTTGACCCTATCTCACAATGGTGAAGAATCCTTTAAAAAATTTCCTAGATCCAGAATGTGATCTGGATCATCCCTAAAAAAATCAAATCAATTGACTCTTGTATCATTTCCGAGCTATCCTGAAAATTTATAAAATGTCAAAATCAACAAAACACTCACATGAATGTGCAACCAGAAAAAAGGCTCCACATTTGGGAAACCCCCTCAGTATGAACTGAAGATCTCTGACAGAATGCAGACTGAGAATCATGAATGTGCATTTTGAACTTATTGCAGAGGTGGCCTGCTTCAGGAATCGATTTGCCGACAAACTCTGCTCATCCCACTCACTCCCAGGTGGCGGCATCAGGGAAATCTACAAAGAGACTTGTTTATTTCACACGTTTCAGTCTTTTGCATCACTGACAAGCGGGTAAGAGTCAACATTCTGCTTCATCCTCTTCTTTTGCTTGTGAAATATACTGGTACAGCATTCGATGTGAAGATGATGTAGAAAATAGCTCAGATGACACTGTCTTTAGTTATATAAAAAGGTTTTATTATAACAGACAGCATCATACAGGTTCAAGCAAACCTGAAGAGACTTCCGGCCAATATGAACATCTCTGAGGATGTCCAGAAAACATTCTTCTTATATAGCCACAGACTTGGTAAGAAGATGACCCCCGAAAACACCTGTTTAAACAATACCAAACCTCCCGTATCCTTTATTGGGGCAATTAACAACTGGTTTTGTCATAAACACAGCCCCTCAGATACTTAGTTAAACATACACACAGAGGTCAGTACTTTCCCAGCATCCTGGCTTGCGAACATCATGTGACCCTTTCTCTGCTCCAGGTATCAAACCCTATAGGCAATAATACACCACACTTGCCATTAGAAGTCTTACGCTGGTTAATCATATCATTATTAATGCTAATCTTTAATGGCGGCTCAGGGAAACAAGGCAGAGGCTCAGCACTGAAGCTGCTAATGAGCATAATGAGCAGACCGGCTGCTTTCTGTTGAGGGAAAAAGGATGTGTGATTAGAATGTTATGTGTTGGAGCGCCCTCTTCTGACCAGACACTGCAAGTACAGACTTATGGTAGAACGACTTCTGCCCCTTGTTCACCGTCAGCACACGTTAAAGACACACATTCATGACTCTGACCATTCCGTGAATTCGACAGGGAGGTGTCCTGAAACGCTTGCTGGGTTTTTCAGAGTAGAGCTGTTCACATGTGACTGCAGGCACCATTGTTTCTGCCTCACATTATGCTTCTTTTTACATTGCTGATGGCAGGTCTTTACACAGACGACACAACTGGGACGTTTGTTTGAGCGGCGGGTCAAAGAAACGAGCCGTACTTTCACCAGTCTCCCTACCCCGAACTCAACCCTGTCACCTCCTCACCCCCATTCTCTCCTCTCGGGTTTTCTCTCTGCCTCATTTTGACCTGTCCAACGATAACGGTACCACTAAATAGCTGTGCAATAATTAATATTTAGTCTAATATTAGTGTGCAAACGTTTCGCATCATGCACCCAGCACAGAAATACAGATGCAGTTTACAGTCACATGATCGTATATGGTCAAACAAACTTTATACATGAAGAGATAATATAAATGATATGACATCCTATACATGTAAATACAAATATACAAACCTAGTGGACCACTTTGAGTCAAAAGTTGTCATAAATATATTTTTTTGAAGAGGTAAAGAGTGATCTCCTGCACACTGAACTTCATAGGGTCGTTCTATGAAACAAGTCCACAACATTTGATGATATTAAATAAGGCATGCAAATGTATCAAATTGTATTTTCCAAGTTAAATGCTGTTAATATAAGTATTCTTAATCACATAATATATGAGACAATACTATGTTAAAAGAATAAGATGCAATTTTTAATCATTTTTAATTAGTACTTGGCCATTTTTGCCAAGTCTACAATGGCAAACATGGAATTTGCATATCAACAAAAAAATCTTAATTTTTGATCAAACTTTTACTTTCAGGATTAAATGTAGATCCATGATATCATTAACTATGTATTAAAAACAAAAATATTTCTAGTAAAAAAAGTTATGATTTGTGTGTCCCTCAGACGTACCCGACAGACTTTTCCTGTCTATAAAATATGTACTTTCACTTTAAACGACATGACAAAAAGGAAGTGACATCATTTGAGATTCTGGAGGAGCCGCATTCAAAAGCAGGCGAGTTCCACATTATTTTACACTGTTTGTTCATTGTTTTTGTTCATTGAACAGGTTTCGTCAAAGTTAACCTCACCACCCCGTCACCTGCCACCCCGCCATCTACGACCCCATCAGCTACCTCCCCATCAGCTACCGCTCCATCAGCTACTGCCACGTCACCCATCACCCCGTCACATAACCATCATCTACCCCCATCACCTACCACCCCGTCACATACCAGCCATCACGTACCACCCGTCACATACGACACCGTCATCTATCACCCCATCATGCAAAATAGATCAGGAATTTTTTTTAAATTCAAAACTCCACTATTAATGCAAAGAAAATGATATTTCAAATTGAAATCATACATGCTAATTGAGCCAGCTAACCACACAGTGAATTGGCAGCAATTTAGGTCAACATTTACCACGACAGGGTGACGGGGTGGTAGGGGATGGCCTGTGGGGTGCCTTAAGTGGGATAATATGTTTTCTTGGACGTTTAACATCTTTCAAATTGTGGATTTTTCAAAAAATTGCTCTTAGAGAAAATTTTGAGAATTGCCAAGTGTTTGTGAGAATGACCCAATAAATATTTACTCACAATGTTTCATTCTCAGATGTTCATCAGGTAAACAGACATCTTAAATAGAAAATGGTTCTACATCAGCAGCCAATCACCATCATCATGACATCATGCCTATCTCAGCAAAAGAGCAGACAACCCCCAAAACATCCATCCATCTTTCCATCCATCCAAACAACTTCTACCGCTTCTCCATGGGGTCGGGTCACAGACGCAGCAGCTTGAGCAGGGAAGCCCAGATTTCACTTTCCCTGGCTACTTCATCCAGCTCTTCTGGGGGGACCCCGAGGCGTTCCCAAGCCAGCTGAGAGACATAGTCCCTTCAGCGTGTCCTGGGTCTTACCAGGGGTCTCCATCCATCCATCCATATAGGGGTCTCGGAGGGAGCACTCCACCCTTTTCCAGTTGAGGAGGTGTTGATCCTCATCCCAGCTGCTTCACTTTCAGCTGCAAACTGCTCCATTGAGAGCTGCAGGTCACGGCCTGATGAAGCCAACTGAAACACATCATCTTCCTATTGTAAACCCCCCCCCCCCCCGGTGATGTGAACTTATGGGTTAAGTGAATATGAGGGGAATATGAGTATTGTCAGGGATCCAGATGCAGAGGATGGACACTCATAGAGGAACATTTTACCGTTAGTCATGTAAAGTCACTGTCATTTATTTATAACCCCTAACCCTCTTTATTTATCGCCACGTTAGAGAAGACCCTTATCTTTGACTAATAAAATGCCAACATGTAATCACGTGTTCTACGGAGGATTGAAGGCCCAAACAGTCACAGATGTGTTTCTCATTCCCACAAGCAGAGATGTGTGGTACTCAAGAACATTTACTCCTTTACATGTACTTGAATAGGTTTTTTTCAAATAAAAGTACTTCTGAGGAGTTGTTTCACAGAATACATTTTACTCTTAGTTACATTTGTGATCAAACACCAGCACTTTTATAAAATAATACTTAACAAAGTAATCAATTCAATAAAAAATGAACAAAATAATCAAGTAAATTTACAAAATGAATGAACACAGGAAGAAAGTGAGCAAAAAATGAACGTAATTAACAAAACGATTAAAAGAAAATTAAATTAACAAAACAAAGAAAAATAACCAATTAAATTTAGAAAAATTAACAATATAAAAAAATGAACTAAACAACAAAGAAAATAGCAAAAATGAAGAAAATAATCAAATTAGTTCCTATTTGATAAGGTACAAAAAAATAAGCTACGCAATTTGAACGTTGTTTTTTGTTCATTTTTTAAAAAAAAGTTTTATTTCTTTTTCTTTTGCATCTAATTCTGTTTATTTACTTGGTTTTTGCTCCTTTGTTCTTATGTTTCTCCTTTTTCTTGGTTATTTTGTTCATTTTAACACAATATGCTCACTGCCTTATTGCATATTTCTTTTCTTTTTGCCTTTTGTAATTAGTATAAATGTAATGTCCCCTTCTTCATGTCAGTTTATCTTTGTAGTGGACACCATGTGTGAAAGGGTTAATTAGTGAAGTCCTGATGTACCTTAGACACATGAACTAAGATATCTCATTCACACGAGATAAATATTTTATTCCCATAAGATAAATATTTCGTTTCTTCAATATAAAACAATATCTTTTCCATTTAATAACTCGTACAAGATAATAACTTGTGGGGATGAGAAAACAAAATCTGTTCATGACTTCAGACTCCATAATATTCACTGTTATCAGGACCAGTTTTTTGTTCATTTTCTTCATTATTTTATTTGTTTTTGTGATTATTTTAATCAGTCACAATTTTGGACAAGTCATTCTGATTCAAAAACTGACCCAAATTACCAAGAACATGAGCAAAACAATCCACAAAATGAACAAATATGAATCAAAAATAGTGACCAAAATTGACCCAAACCATATTGCGATAGTGAGGAGCATATAAATTAAATGCATGTGGTATTTAAAGAATCGAGTCTTTTGAAGGATTCTGTTTGTTTCCATAGCGACACGGGGCTCAGAGCGTTTTCCATCCTCCTCTGTGTCGGGGGAGGAACCTCATGGACAGCTGCTCCTCCTGATGGTCCTCCACCGGCTGCTGGGACAGGTTGTTGGTCTGCGCCAGGGCGTCAAGGGTCAGACCGGCGTGGGGGGACACCGAGTACTGGGACAGCAGCGTCACCAGGATGGACTTCATCATCACCATGGCGACGTGCTTCCCCACGCAGGAGCGGGGACCTGAACCGAACGGCTGGAAGTAACGGCGTGGAGCCTGGGGGACAGACAGACAGATGATGGACAGATGAGACAGACGAGGAACAGACGAAAGACAGATGAGACAGACAAGGGACAAATTAGATAGACAAGGGACAGATGAAAGACAGACGGACAGGTGAAAGACAGATGAGAGACAGTCGAGACAGACAATGGGCTGATGAGGCACAGACAAGACAGACGAGGGACAGATGAAAGACAGAAGAAAGACAAACAAGGGACAGATGGACAGATGAAAGACAGACGAGGGCCAGACGAGACGGACGAGGGACAGACAAGACAGATGAGAAACAGACAGTGGACAGACAAGGGAAAGACAAAAGACAGACTAGGGACAGAAGAGACAGACAAGGGACCGACGAGGGACAGGCAAGAAAAATGAGGGACAGATGAAAGACAGACGAGGGCTAAAGTGGTGTTTTTATGAAGCTCACTTTTAAAACATTACATGAAAATTACAAAATGAACAGAATGTTCAAGAGAATGAAGATTATGAATATAATGCAAATAAAGAACAAAAATCAGCAACCAAATAAAGCCAAAATTTATAAAATAATAAAGTAACAAAGTAAATTAAGAAAAATGAACAATACAAAAAAAGAACAGAAATGAAGAAAGCCAACAAAGTGTGAAAAAAATGAAGAAAATAACGAATAAGAAACAACAATAACCAATATTAGAACAATATTAATAAAAAATGATAAAAATAAAAATGTAAATAATGTAAACGAAATTATCTTCTGAATATCACCTGAATTTTCTAGCAGGTCAGTGTCTCATCTCATATTAATTTTCTCTCAAAATACTTAAATAAAATAATTGTATGTGCAGACTTCATAAAAATCCCATCACGTTCTGCTCCACAGACATGCCTTTGTTCTGCTTGAACTCCGGTCTGTAGGTCACTGAATGAACTGGGTAAAGGCTGCTCAGACAAACTTGAACTTACGTTCTTTTTAAAGTTGTGCAGACTGAATTCATTGGGCTTGTGGAAAAACTCTGTGCGGTGCATGCGTCCGACATTCAGAATGATATTTGTCCCTTTTGGTACGCTGTAGCCTTCGATGACGTCATCAGCCAGTGCCCGCCGCATGGTGAAGTCCACGACCGGGTGGAAGCGCAGACATTCGTTGATGAAACTCTCCAACACCTGCAACCTGTGGAGGTCGGTGTTCTGAAGCGACCTCTCACCTTCAGGGAAACACAGACCACACGGTCACTGTGAACGGGCTCCAAGCAGCAACAGATTAGACGAGTTCTTCCTCTATAATCACACCTCTGACAAACACGGGAAATGAAATGTGAGCGCAGAAAGACTGACGACCATCCCCAGAGGTATGCGTGTGCATGGGGTGATGCTCGGCTGTGAGCTGTATGCAGTGGTCAAAAGTATTAGAACCCCTTGCAGCATCAAAAAGAGGCGTCATTCACTCGTTAGTGGCTTCTCCACTTGTTTAAAGAGCAGCGTGTCCGTCCGGATACTTCTACAGCAGGAGAACCCAAAGAACCAAAATTTAAAGAAAAAAATCTTTCTGAGATCCACAAAAATATCTCTTACTTTTTTGTCAGTTTTGTTCATTATTTTAATTGAATGCATTTTTGTTCTTCCTTTTTGGTCATTGTCTTGATTATTTTTTTCACTTGCTGTTAGTTTGTTGATTTGGCTTGTGAAATGTTTAATTCAATTCAATTAAATTTATTTGTATAGCGCCAATCATAATCATTTATTATTTTGATTTTTTTCTTTATTTTATTCATCAATCTACTCATTTTTGCTCATTTTGTTTACTGTCTCATTGTATTTCTGTGAATTTTTGCCAGTTTCTCAAATTATTGTGATTATTTTTATTCCCTTTCTTGATTATTTAGATTTGTTTCATTTCTTTAATTTAATATTTTGTTGATTTTTAAATCATGTTTTTTTTAAAATTTATTTTGTGGATTTTTTTCCAATTCATTTTGATTACTGACTTTGAATTATCGACTATGATCAATGGATTCAATGAGCATCTGCCTTGTAGCCTTAGCAGTGGAGATCACAAGTAGTTATGAGACTTTTTTTTTTTAGATAGTAGAAATTAAGCATAAAACTCTGTCACAAATAGGAGACTGTAATGTGTTACTTTCATCACTGGTCAAAGCCACAGGAGCCACTGAACAGCAACTAAAGGGCCACATGCGGGCCTGGAGCCACAGGTTGGACCCCCGTTCTCATTGAATTTATACCAGCCGGTGGTTTGGCCTCAGTGTCAAAACCCTGATGTTCCCAATCACTTCCTGAGAACCTTGCACATGAACAGATCACACAGCTGTGTCCAATTTAACCACAATCACACCTGATGATGAGTACACAAGTAACTGACCAACAGTCCAACCAAATCACACACACGAGAAAGAAATGACACAGGACATATATAAGTGTTCATTACGTAGCGAGGAGGTGGTTTGGTCTCCATCAGTGTTTCACAGTGTGCGTAAATGTGAACACTGTGAAACATGGATGAGGATGACAGCTGTTCAGTCACTCACTGAATCTAAACCTCTGAGCTCATAAAAATCCAGTGGAGTCTTCTGACCCCGAAAGCCATGCTGACTTTAATCCACTTGTGTTCTGACAGATCATGACTCAGACCCTCAGACCCACACATATAACCACCATGTGTGCATCAAACAGTTCGACACTGCTTTATCAGCTGTTTAGTGTAAAGTCTGTAAATATGAGGTCACTGTCTTAATGAACCAAAGTGTGTTTTTACAGCAGAAACAGCGTAAACTTTGCAAGTTTCCCCTTTCAAAACAGTCTGTGCTGATATGCAGAGAAACTAAGGACTCTGACATAAAACGAGCCTCATATCCTAGTCTGAACTGGGTTTAATGGACAAATAAGATATTTTTCAACCACATATTTAATATTAAGTCATAAAAATGCATGTAAAACAATACTCTGAATTAGATTGTATGCAGTGTTTCAGTGTGTCTGAAAGTTAAAATGTGTTTCTGAGGTGTCATTGGGTTTGTCAGATCTTTTCTTGTCAGAGTTTCCTCCAGTTTCTGAGTGAAGGGAACTGTATCACTGACACCTGGACTTTTTCACAGTTTCTGTAGTAAAGACCTACTCTTTAAGTGTTATGATGGTCTGTCTGTCTTCCATTGTTTTTGGTCCTTTTTGTTGCCATTTTTATATCAACACAATGCTTTCTGCAGTCTGATGCTGTTCAAATAATGCTCCCCAGGTATGGTACTACAGTGTGTTCAACACTGCAACACGTTCTCCCTCTCACCTCCCTCCTGTTTGTGTGCTGCATGTGCTGTATCGGTTTGTGCCCCCTCCCCTTCATTTCTATCTACGTCCTCACCGACGACGGTGTCAATCTCCTGCAGCAGTTGCAGCTCCACGTCTGGATGCTGTTTGAGAAGCAGCAGCATGAAGAAGAGGCTGATGGACAATGTATCCGGTGCTGCGATGACCATCTCTAACACACACTGCTTGACGTTCTCAGCGGACAGTTCTCCTTGGTTCTAAGGACGCACAAACACAGACACGCATGACAGGAAACATACAAAGAAAATAAGAAGAGAAGATGAGACAAAAGCTTGAAAACCAAATGTCCTGGTCTGGACAGGTGGAGTGCAAACTATGAAATCACGGAGCACGATTAAGACTTACTTCAACTTGTGCGTGAACAGAACTTATGTTACATTTTGTCCATTCAACTTCTTTTTGTTTGAAAATACACAGTGTGTTTTGTCACTTTATTTGTTGCATTTTATGAAAAACTGATGGTTTCTGCCCATTTGTGGTTGTGAAGGACAGAGATGAGGACATACATGTCTCCAGATCTGTCCACAATGACACGTCCTGCGTAGAGATGAGACAGAGGCAGTGGTGTGTAGAGTAACCCAAACAGTACTCAAGTAAAAGTACTGCTACTTTACATTTATACGGACTCAAGTAGAAGAACTCAGAAACAAGAGTAAAAGTGTATCTCATTAAAACTACTCAAGTAATGAGTAACTTTATAATGTGGAATTTATTTCTGTGCTTAAACAAATGTTGTTTTTGCTTATTTTCTTGATGATTTTAATGTTTTTTGTTCAGTCTTGTTCATTTTTAACTGAATTCATTATTCTTTTTATTTTACCTGTGCTGTTGATCTGTTTGTTCACTTTTACCCATTTTCTCGCCTATTTGTTTTTTTATTCAGTTTTGTTGCTTATTTTCTTCATTCTTGTTAACTTGCTTGATGATTTTGATCATTTTTACTCCTTTTGTTGCTTATTTTGTTTGATTTCTTTATTATGTTGTTAAGTTTCATTAATTTACTTGGTTATTTTCTTCATCTTTGCTTAACCTGATCATCTGGTTAATTTTTTATTCATTTTGTTACTAGTTTCTTTATTTTTGAAGTTTTTTGTCTGCTTAGTTTATTCATTTTGATCATTTATTTGATGATTCAGTTATTTGTTTTTTTAACAAACTGATTTGTTTTTAAATTTCAGCATTTTTGTCTCTACTCATTGAGGTGGAGCGATGTGTTACTGAGTAGAGGTGTATTTTATCATCACATATGTAACTAAGAATAAAAAGTACTCATGTTACATTGTGCGCTGTGAGCATGATGAAGACATTGTGCTTCATAGAATCTTTGAATTGAGGTGTGAGGGGTCCACAGAATGTCATTTGCACAGATTTCAGTCAGTTTCTTGTTTAAAGAAGACTCTGTAATCCTCAGCTGATTCTCCTTTTGTATGTAATCAAAAGTGACCGTCACACACAGCTGTTTCACATCACACACTTTTAAGCTATGTTTAGACTTAAACCTGCCCCTGGCTCATCTTTTTTGGAACATGTTGCAGCTCCAGAATTATGGTATAGCTGTGAAATTTTCAAATAAAAGGAACTCCACAAAATTCCAAAATAAAAGTCTGAAAGATATAAATGTCAGGGTAAAATGTAGTAACAATACTGCATTATTATTTACTATGTATTTAAACACCTGGCTGGACTCTTGGAATTGGAGGTGTATAATTTGGGAATGGAAGAGGAACTACAATTTGAAAATATCTGAAATGTGAGTGTTTGGACTGACTTGTGCAAATATGAGCTGTGCAGTGAAGTTGATGTTGTCCAGTTTGTCTGCCTGCTCCATGGCGTTCCTCTTCTGCTCCACCAGGCTCTCGATGGCGTCCTGCAGCTCCTGACTGAGATATGAAACAATCATACGCTATGGAACATCAGCTCACAGTAACAAATCTGTTCTTAAATGTCACATATCAAGGATTTATTCAACATTATTTGAATATTTTGACTTTTATTTCATGTCTGAACAACCTTTAAGGACTTTAATATATTTGCTGTGGTTTTTTCATCAAGTGATTGTAAATTTCACGACTTTGAAGCCTTTTGGAATCTGAACACCCAACATTAATCACAACAAATCAATCAATAAACTCTGTCCTCAACAGTGATGAGATATTCTATCATTTGTGAGGCAAAGCTTCCCCACCCATGACCTGGTTTTGTATGTTTTTAAATTTATTATGTAGCGTCATGGGACTTGAAAGATGAAAAATCATCAACTGAACAACCAATCAACAATTATGATCATTGAAATAAACAGTAGAAGATAAACGGATCTCCTCAGAACCAAAACATTTGCAGAGTATGGTTTGAAGAAGTGATGCGGCACGCTGGGGGAAACAGGCTTTAAAAAAAAAAAAAAAAAATGTTCGCATCAAATTCAAAATTAACATATAACATTTTTGTGTCTGCTCAGAATGTGTTTCTGTGACTCACGCTGCTGTGTTGTGTCTCTGGTGGATCCAGCCCAACCTGAAGTAGAAGTCTGGTTTTATTAGCACTGTTTGCCAGGTGTCAAAATACTTCTGGATCTTCAGCAGCAGTTCCTTCTCTGCACAGTGTTAAGAAACACAGCAGTAACAGAAGAGAGAAATGTTCAGAAGCACCTCTAGACCATACCTGGACTGGTCAACCAGCACTGATAGAAGGGATATCTGGTCTCCTTCATGTTTTATGGTCATCCATCCATCCATCCATACAGTCATCCATTCATCCATCCATGCAGCCACTATTCATCCATCTATCCATACAGCCATCCATCCATACAGTCATCCATCCATACAGTCATCCATTCATCCATATATCCATACAGCCATCCATTCATCCATCCATACAGTCATCATTCATCCATCCATCCATCCATCCATCCATCCATCCATCCATTCATACAGTCATCCATCCATACAGCCCTCTATCCATCCTTCCATCCATCCATCCATCCATCCACCCATCCATCCATACAGCCATCATCCATCCATACAGCCATCATCCATCCATACAGCCATCTATCCATTCAATAATCTCCCTTTTATCCTGGTCAGGGTCTTGGGAGCAGCAGCCTGAGCAGAGAAGCCCAGACTTCCTTCTCCCAAGCCACCTCCACCAGCTCCTCTTTGGGGACCCCCAGGTATTCCTCCAATATTTATTTAGGAGAATCTGAGATGAAAGAATTGGTCAAAATGTGTAAATCACATGCACTTCTCCCATTAGAATGAATGGAACAGGATCAGTGTCATGCAGCAGTGACTCTTCTGCAGAGGTGGTAGTACTCATGTACATTTACTTCTTTACATTCAAATAAATGTACAGTACTTCTAAGAGTAGCTCATTTGCAGAATACTTTTTACTCTTACGCAGTTACATTTGTGATGAAAACATGTACATAGTAACATTTGGCCACAATTCAGTGAATAGCAGTAGAAAAAGATTGAAATTAGCAAAATAATCAATTTAATTAAAAAAGACCTAATCAAGAAAATTAACAAAAGGAGTAATTTAAGCAACAAAATGAGCAAAAATCATCAAAATGAACAAAATAAGCCAAAAAAGAACAAAAACTGAACAAAATGAGCATAAGATTATAAAAAAAATTACACAAATTAATAAATATAAAACACAACAAGCACTTATGAACAAAATAAGAAATAACAGTGGTAAAAAAAGACTAATAATAAGTTAAAAAGAAAAATTGACAAAATGAGCATCAAAATGAACAGAAATGATCAAAACACCTATTTCAATGCAAATATTAAGATCTTATTTTCATACATTTTTAAAAGGGTGTTGCATCTTTTTATTTGCTTTTATTGCATATTTTATGTTATGTTAAACTTTTTTTTGGTTTTAGCACCACGTCTGAGGTTGACAGAGGATAAAATTAACAATAAAATCAATACAAACACTTAAAAGTGTTTGTATTGATTTTATTGTTAATTTTATTGGTCTCACATATGTAGCTTGTTATGATATTTTATGTTCTGTATCATGTGAGCTGTGCATTTTATTTCTCTGTACAGCATTTTGGTCTGGTTGATTGTTTAAAGTGCTTTATAAATAAAGTTGGATTGGATCGGATCTAATAAACTCAACATTAGGAAGCAACATTATGAAGTCAAGCAGTACTAGATTAGATTTGTACGGAGTACTTTTTACTCTTACTCAAGTACTTGTGTTCATGAGTGCTTCTACTTCAGATTAGAGATAGACCCATATGTTTTTTTTCAGGGTCGATACTGATTAGTGTCAAGGAGGTCGACAATAACTGATATTTGGAGCCGATATTTATTTTCAGAAAAGAAGTGAAAAGCAGTTACAACATAAAGTTACTTCCGCA
>JAQQAE010011567.1:0-13555 GCA_029823295.1 Pseudamia nigra | reverse complement strand
GCCTAGTGCCTACTGTACAAGCCTGTGGGGGCAGTGCTATGATGTGGGGTTGCTGCAGTTGGTCAGGTCTCGGTTCAACAACAGTATGTGCTCAGAGAATGAGGTCAGCTGATGACCTGAATATACTGAATGACCAGGTTATTCCATCAATGGATTTTTTTTCTTCCCTCACGGCACGGGCATATTCCAAGATGACAACGCCAGGATTCATTGGGCTCAAATTGTGAAAGAGTGGTTCAGGGAGCATGATACATCATTTTCACACATGGATTGGCCACCACAGAGTCCAGACCTTAACCCTATTGAGAATCTTTGGGATGTGCTGAAGAAGGCTTTGCGCAGCGGTCAGACTCTACCATCATCAGTGCAAGATCTTGGTAAAAAATTAATTAAAAAATTAACACTGGATGGAAATAAATCTTGTGAGATTGCAGAAGCTTATCAAAACAATGCTACAGCGAATGTGTGCTGTAATCAAAGCTAAAGGCAGTCCAACAAAATACTGTATTAGAGTGTGTGACCTTTTTTTTTTGGTGGCAGTGTAGGTGTACATTAAATGCACAGCTGAATCAATAGCAAAGAACACCTACCAAGAAGATGCATGCTTCTATTACTTGCCGTTCCATGTCTCGACAGGTATCAGCTCTTCACCCATATTTGTCACCCATTTCCTTCTGGGCCTTGGTCCTGTAGACCCTAAAGCCATCATGAATTCAGAAATAATACACTACCTTTGCTGCTGTCGAACCCCACAGTACGTTAATTTCATTTAGCATGCACTCACTGTGCAGGATGAATTGATTTCACTTTGTTTGGTTTTGACAACCATGTTTATTGTGCAATGAAATGTGGTGTGGCGGAGGGCTGACAGTATCCATCAACACGGGGCAATCTGCTGACTGCTGGGGCCAGATGAAGGTATTCATTAGCTCAGGAGCGCAGCGCTCACTCAGACACGACAGCCAGTGTCTGCGCCCTGGGATCGCTTGCTGTAATTTACGATGCCGCCCGTGCCATTACTCTATCACTGACACTGATTCAGCAATTTATATACTGGTGTGCATGCATATGGGCAGAGGTGAGCTTCTTACAGGGAGGGGGACAAAACAACCTCCTGCCATCAGCTACTACCACATCCATAGTTAGCCAGGAAACCAGCCACGTGACTTGGCTCATTGGAGGGAAACCAGATGAGGCATGGTTTTTTGCCTCACATGATGGCACATGGAAAAGTGCCTTTCTGGTCTGTCTAATGGAAAGTAAAGCCATAGGAGGGGAACATTGCTTATCTTCACCCTCACTGAGGTAGGCGCTATGGTGTTGACTTCATAAAGAATAAATTCGTATTAAGCTCACCCAGAGAAAGCTTTCCTTTGGGAAAATGGTTATTTAAGTTAAAGTTTGAGATTTTCCCAGAAATTCTATTAAAGCCTTGGAATTATTTTTAAAATTTTTATTCTTGAGTATTTTACTGGCTTAAGGATATTCTAGTATTGAGTTAAAAAGTGACTTCATGAATGAAAGAGCATGCAGCATGAGTTAATCAGAGGTTTGCTGTTTATGAGCAGTCAGTTTCTGCATATCCCAGAAAAAGCAACCTGCAATTTATTTCTACATTGTTTTTGTCTTTTCATTGAAAATCACAGCACAACTCTGACATTTTGCAAATGAGCATTACCTTTTTTTCTCCAGGACAGGCAGGGCATTTAGGAATCAGTTAGCTATGTGTGTGATTGTGTAAATAAACACAGATGTTTAGAAGTGACAGGGGCAGGCCCCCTGGGCGGTAGCTGGGGAGGGAGTGAAAACGAGAGTGTGCTGCTTAATAGAATTTATTGTGATTCATGAGGCCCGCAGCTCAAGTGTGACAGAGCAATATGAGAATCCCCTTTTAATTTGTCTCTCCTGGAAACACTGCATATGAGCAGCATGAATTACAATGAGAAAAAAATTACTGTATGAGAGAAATTGGGGTGGGGGTACAAAAATGTAAAAAGGTAGAGAGAAGACCTAGATGGTGATAACAGAAATAAGAGAAAAATTAAAAAACAAAATATAGAGGAGGCCCAAAAGACTCACACCTGTGAGCTGCAGGCTCAGACTCGATCATGTACTAAGCCAGAGGGTAGTGCTACCCCAGCCACCCCCTCTCCTCCCCTCCTTTCTCCTTTTTACTCAGTTTTGTTCTGCAGGCAAACACATAATGTCACCCAGGAATCTGCTTGAGAGGATGAGTCTGGGTGAGTAGGCAACAATCACACAAACCTGCCAAGCTCTCCCTGTTGGGATCAAATCTAACACCTCTGACTGAAGGCATTTACTGCTGACAATAGAGCCTCTCCCTCAGAGCAGGATCAGGCTAGATTAATGTGTATGGACAGACAGGACACAGAGCTCAGTGCTGAGGCTCCAGCTTGAACTGAGCTCATAGCATGCTAATTAAACCATTACAAATTACAAGTAATATAAGCCCTATCATTACATGTCAGTCCTTTTTTTCTTTTCCAGTTAGGATCATTTGAGTTTTCTTGAGCCTTTGTGTGTATTTTAGCATGTGAGTGCATGCACACAGGAACTTGGGAACAAGAAGTTGGCTTGTTTCAACTTGCAACCTATGGCTTTTACTTTTTTCTACTCTATCCCCTCTTGAATGCATTTTGCCTGAAGTAAAGTCTAATTCTTTACAACTTCCTATGCCTGACTACAAAAAAAGAAGAAAACACAAACATAACATTGTCAGATTGGGGTAAATTTGTATTTTCCAACTTCAAAAAGATACTCGCTTGTTTGATTGTGTTGACCTGTTGGTAAATCATTGCTTCATCTCAACATTTTTCCATGGCAATAAAAGCTTGAGCTTGATTCCCATGGCCTCATGGTGAAACAAAAATAACAAAACCCTTTTCAAACAATCAGCTCATATAAGACTTCATAACAGCTGCAAGTTACAAGTGTAAAGAATCCATCACCAGTGACTTGTAACAACAATGCTACTCTATTGGTCTTTTCTTTCTATTCCATAAGAACATTGGTAAAGATGCAGCTTAGCTGAAGCCTCATCTTTTCTCACTCTGGTTGATATTATCAAAGTGGGCATTTAGATTAATTCTGTTTCCTGTCACCACGTATCTTTCAACAACCTCTTTGTTCTCTGCAGACCAACAGTGATGGGGGCGGTTTAGACAAACACACAACCTCAGCTACACAGCAACCCCATACTGCCTTACGTGAATGAACAAAGGGCCTGGGCTGTGGCCTCTGTGGTATTTGGTAATGTTTTCATCAGAGCTTAAAAAGACCTAATGAATTTGCAGTGGGATCATGTGTGTGGCTCGTGGCTTTGTAAAATGAGGGAAATCCTATCTATTTCCATTCCTTTGCCACTATTTTCCAATCTCCATCGTTAGGAGTTTGATTGCTGCATGCTTTGCAAATATTAGCTTAAGCGACCCAAAGCTTTCTGTGAACTGCAGTGATTACAGAAGCCTGCTGTATACTGGACCTGCTCAATGCGGTTGCTCTGTTCTGGAGGGAAAGCTGCTACACACCATGAGGCTTTCACACCCTGTGTAAGGGCTAGGGAGGTACACCCAGTAATTTTCCTTTTCTGGAAACACCAAAGTATTTTGCTGAGGAAAAATGTGTTGAAACACAGAGGGAATTCAGTTATTTTCTTTCTTTTTGTTCCTCAATGATCCCCTGAAGAAATAAAATTTACCAATTGAGTGATGATTTGGCATTTTACAGGTCAGTTGACTTCAAATCTACATTTGGGTCAAAATTAGCTATAATTTATTATGAAATATGCAGATCCACATCAGCGTATTTCATGACCAGCTTGTATGAGAACTGTTAGATGAATGCAAGCCTGGCATTTAAAAAGCTGATTTGATCATCAAGTTATCAGATTCCTTTTCACATAGTTATTAAAAACAAATAACAATAACAATTTGAGAAAAACTTTTCCATATGTCAAGTTATGCTGGGGAACCAAACCTTTACTTGCTCAGGGAGGATTTGTAAAGTAAACATGTTCTCAGAAGAGTAAACACTTTGTGGTTCACATCATAAAACTGTATGTGTTTTCATGTTGGTATAGCTGAAAGAGACAGACAGATATATTTGAGAGAAGAAATGGTAACTGTTGTAAGTTATGTGTACAGCCCTGGCTCCCAGCCATTTCCCCTTGGGAAGAGGACCTCTCCTCTCCTCTAACCTCTGCTTGCTCCTAATCCATAGCCCACTGGGAACACTGATGCGAGGCGTCTGGTGTAAGCTTTTCCCTCAGCCCTGTACAGGACTTAAAAGGACACAACTGCCCTGGTGCGCACTCTCTTTCTGTCCTGGCTCCACAGTAGCCACAGAGGGAAGGCTCCCACTGGGAGCAAGAGAACTGGAGGGACATTTATCCAAAGAGCAGACAGGCAGGATGGGATCTAATGCTGTGGCTCACATGGGAAACATGTCAATGAATCCACTAAATACACCTCAAATTCTCACCTTCAGGAATGGGTGTGATGTGAATCCCAATAGAGTAAAAAAAAGAAATTTGCTTATGACTCTGTAAACATTTATATGGTCAGCAGTCTATGCAAACTATGTTAGTGGATTTCTTGTGAAAACTGATGTGAAATGTCTATGATGCTAAATAAGATTTTGTTGGGTTGCTGAGAAATATCTGTCCTTCTGCCTTGAGACTCTTTCAGGCATCAAAGATGAGTCAGAACCATCTTCCTCTTTACTCTGGCCCTCAAGTACCATGGAAACTAACACAAATATTTATGTCAGACAAACACTGGCGTACCAGGGTACTCCTTACTACTGTCTAGGAGCCAGTGCCACAAAGGGAGATGACGCTTTGTCACACTGGTGCAACTCAAATTTACACCCCTGTGCCCAGTACCTCAAACAAGCACAACAACAAGAGCAGTTGAGCTTGGATAAAAGCCAGCTTTGTCCTCAGCCACCCTTGTCCTTTGCTCACCTACCTGTGAAAACCTCAGGGCTACAGCTCAGTGCAAATGGCATTCACCCCAACCCTCTTATTTTACTTGCATACTGTATGTGCACATCTCTACACACACTTTATATATATATATATGTTCTCCAGTTATGTAGTAATTTTAATTTATCAGAGAATCCTCTCATTAGCACAGAATTCATAGTCAAATTGATTTTGCTTACTTAGGTGCGTTAGGAAATACCTCCATAAAGGACAGACAAAAATACTGTACATACAAAAATGTGTAATCAAAACAAAAAAAGAGTTATTCAACTCTGACTTTACCATCAAGTTCTTCTGGCCGGGTGAGGTCAATAACTCTATGGCCGATTTTTCCTTCTTCGCTCAGTTTGCTGAGGTGGTGCCCGATGCTCTCAAAATGTGCCCTCTCCTGCAGAGGAAAAATACAACAGTGAGGTACAGGAATAAACACATATATGCCGTTTTTACTGTGATAGAATTGTAAAAAAAAAAACCCCATCAGGAATCTTAAATTTTGAAAAGAAAAAACTGTCTTTGATAAATGGAGGTTCTTTTGAAGAGCTGCTCTTTTGACATGAGCTAGATGTAGCTTTTTCCTCTCTCATCTCTCTATTCAGCAGCTGCTATAATGGATGACAGGAGGCAGAGAGACAGTGAGGGCCAGGGGTGCTGTAAATAGATTTACAGAAGGATACTTTGTGATCCCAAGCACACAATGGGGCCATGGCCCTCTTTGCAGCGCTCAGATTTTCCTCTGTAATCTTCTCCTTACATCCTCCCTTCCAGTCTACAGCGCCCAGAGCTCAGCACCCATCATTTATTCAGAGTTCATGCTTTGGAGAACACACCGTGTTTTCCCGTTTGTCATGTTGCTTTGTGCTCAGATTAAACTTGGCATCATGTTGTACTTGACGCACAATGAAACCCTGTCATTCAGCGCTCTGTGACAATATTAAATGTCATGTCAGTGTGCATTTACAGAATAAAATAACAGCTTTCGGGGGGCCTCTGAATAGTTGCTGCACATTACACTTAATGTATTATGCAAGGGGAGAGTGCCGACTGCTGCTGGCTTCATTGTTGAATGACCTACTTCCTCAGTGAATACACAGGGCTTTAGCAAAGGGCCGTCTTCCTCTCTAAAGACTCAACTAAGAGATGGACACTTTGACTCTGCATGATACAAATAATCCCCCTCCCCCCAGGTTTTGCCTGGTTGACAGTAAAAGCAGGCATGTTGCCATCATTTAAAACAAAAAGCATTTGTTTTACTCCAAGGGTGAGTGTTCAATCTCTGCCAGAGATGTAGAGTCTACACTGACCTGTGCCACTTTCTTTTGTAAATGTGACTATCACATGCAGGCTGAACAAATACTCAGGTAGACTCCCTGCACAATACTAATAGCTCCCCTAGCACACCCCAACAACACACATTAATCTTTTAGCCTCTGTGTTCTTTGTTATACAATGTTTTGATGTTTTTACTTTACCATCAGGGGCCTCAAAGTTTTTTTTTCATTCTCTTTTGATACTAATGGGACAAGGTGCTAAAATGAAGTAGATCTAACAATATTAGTTGGAAATGTTTTTTCCCCAAAAGTATTTTATGTGTTTTTCCTCATAAAGTCACATGCACAACAATAATGAAATAAATTAAGCATGTCTTGTCTTAATTTTCTTTTATATAACCTTGTTTTTTTAGGGCAAAAAAGATGACAAGATGAAGAGGATTGTTGAAGTCCATTTGAGGCCTTTCACAGTATTTTGATTTTGCTCATGCTTTTATTCAAGAACTATTCCTCAAAAGAAAGGACTGTGTGAGAGACAGACAGAGCACTGCAATTTACCATCATACTTGAAGGAGCAGTCATTATTTATGGCCAGTTGAGTGATTCTGATATACAATTAACCACTACCTGCTTATGGCCTGTGATTAGAGGCTGTCTATCTGATGGCCCTTTGCTTACTTAAGTGTTTTCTAATTATGACATATGTAGTGGTCCCTGCTGGGCAAGAGGACACTTTGTAAAGAGAAGATGCAGTATGGTGCCTTTCTCTGTGTCACATTCTGTGTAAAGCAACAAATGCTCGAGTGCACACACAACCACCGACAACCACACACACACACACACACAGAGCTGTATTCATCAGCCGCCATATTATTGCTCTTAATGAAAGAAGCCAGCAGCATGATGACAAAGTGACTGATGTGTGATTAGCTGGATGGGCAATGGTGCTGCTTCAGATGCTTCTTGGACAGTCCACTAGGAAGACGCAGTGTTCACGGTTACTGTATGTCTGTAATAAAGTAGCCATCTCATCCCTCTTCTGAGCTTCACTGGTCCCTCCTGATCAATCAAGTCCTTTTATAAACTCATGATCATTAAGCATCATGTTGGGCTGAGAGGGAGAGAGAACAGGGGCCATCCATCAATGAATATCATTAATAACTGGCTTAGTGTTGAATGTATTTTTTCACCAAAGTTATATGATTAGTGAACATCACCACATTAGGCAGCGAGGAAGACGGCTGAATGAAGCTCTTAAGGATTCTTTAAGGTAGTTTCACACTTCATTTGACACAAAAAGGGCCATGTGGTTTTTTGTGAGGTGAAAATACTATATAAATAAGCCTTTTAAGAGGTAGTAATTTACATATAGTATAATGTTATAGTTAACAGAAATTCCTCTCTTCATTGTGTCTGCTACGCTAATTAAGATCTGACTATGTATGCAATGTGGTATTACAAATTTTCATAAAATTTTATATACTGAGCTTAATATACTTATTGGTTATAAGTTTTGAAATTTATATCCTGGAATTAGAATTATAGTTGAAATTAAGGCCATAAATTATCTGCACAGCATCAGGGTTTTGTTTTAAAGCTTGAAAAAATTTAGTGAACTAATGCTTCTTTACTGGCCACGCATCAAGTGCTGTGATAAATTAATGGCACTTTTATTATTTTATAGTGTCATTAAATTTTTACTGATCACTCTGACACAGGGAGGTAGCAAAGGACATGCAATATCTAGGAAAGCTGATGATCCTGCCAGGAAAAGAGAGAGAGTGAAGGAGAGGGAGCCCATTTGTATATGGGTAGTATAAAAGGTTTCTATAATGTACTGTCGACAGGAAGTACAGAACACTTCGAAAACAAAACCATCTGAAAATGAGAATGCTGAAAATGAAATATCCATAAGATAAAGACACAGGAAACAAAAGATGTACAGTACACATTATTTCCCTCCCATTTTGACCACGACTGCTGGCAAAAAACCGGTCCCTCCCTCAAATGACTTCAGCATGCAGCTCTCCACCCCACAACTAAAATTATAGCAGCACACTCCAAGCTGTAGTGGAAAACTGCCACCCACAATAATTTCATCGGCCCTGCCTGTGCGGTCTTTTGTCTTTCAAGTTTTGTAATGAATGCACTTTGTTTAGTTGCACATGGCTGTAGAGTGAGGTTGAGTCACTGATGAAGAGTAGAGGGAGATATATAGTGCAGCATGTGCATCTTATTGTGAGAGTGAACCTAAAGAGTCCTTGTCGATGCCTTGAAGAGAGCTTTAATCTGGCTGGCCACAGAACATGTGCCGGAGGCCTGCTGCTCTGCCCACAGGGTGTATTCTGGGCAAAAGGCGGGTGGCGGATGGCCCTGTGCATTGTGCCTACTCCTGCCCTATATTTAGGCAATGCACTGCCAATCTTGACACTCCTTTACTCTCTCCTTTGTAAACAGCTCCAGGCTATAGCCAAAGCCATATGGCCTGTGACTGTTCAAATAAAGATGCACAGAGAAGTAAGGTAGACTGTGTTGTGCATCAGTGTGAGATTGTGTGCAAGTTCATGCAGTCTATTGCATGTTTTAAAAAGGACTGAGGACATGCTATAATAAATAATTTTGTCAAGGTCAGAATACTGCACACTAAACTGCCAGAGGTGTTGTGTTTCGAACACAAAATGACAGGAAGCCAAATAATGCATAAAGTGCATCCTAAATATTTTGGCATCATAATGGATACTTGATTAAAAAATGCTTTGGGCAACTGGCATGCAAAACACAATGTTTTTTTAGGCCAAAGGAAAGAATAGTTGTCTTTACACCCTTGCTGTATAGTATATACAACAAATGATATGTTGAGCTGTTTCTGTGAAGTCTGACAGCAGTACAGTAGCTTCTTTACCTTCCAAGATCTTTGACCTATTGGAATCTCATATATGTTTCCTTCACAGTGGAAAGTATATGATCACACATGCTTAACATTTTCATGATTGGAACCATTGACAGCTGCAGCACTCTAAGCAGGCACTTATATTTGATAATGTACTGAACTGGCTCTGGCTGTATCAGCCTGAGCCATCACACCTGGTTTGTGGCAAGTAAAAGGCAATAGTTCTTTGACCACAATACAGGGCTTTGTGTATCGAGTGTCAGTCATCACTGTGGTCTGTGGCCCTCAAGTGAAGACTCAGGGGCTCTCAGTCTAAGTCCTTCAGCAATTTGCCCAGCTATGATGTAGACAAAGACTGCACTTTACAGCTGCTCATAGCTCAGTGCCTCATCTGTTTTGTATTTTTATTATAACCGGTTGCATTGTTATTTATAAGTCTGCAGCCTTCCAGTAGTTTTTGGTATAGTTTTGAACCATTTAAATGTTAAGTACATCCAGCCATGCGGTAAACCCACAGTTCCTTTCATGCAGACTGTTACTCTCTTTTTACCCAGAGCTCTTGCTTTGCTAAGGCTAATGCAGGGAGCAGCAGAATCAACAGTAGCAGCCACAAAATGCTGGCATCTGTTCTGTAGCAGTCATCCCCAATATCACACAGAGAAAAGATGGCTGGCTATTTCAGTCCCATTTGTACTGCCAGGGCATCACCTCATTTGTTTAAAACAGAGGGAAAAAGGTCTTTAATTCAATTAAACTATGAAAGGCTGGAGAGCTAAGCCTACTCTGGGCTTCGTGCCAAATGAGTGTTTATTGTTTATTTTAATGAACAAATCTGCTGTGTTAAAGTGGAAACAAGTCAAACCCACAAACGTGACCCCCATTGTCAGTGTGGAAAGTATAAAAACAAAACATTTACTCTACACGTTAGTGTATCAACACTGTGATTTTTTACAATCTTTGTATCAACGTTTGTTGAATAAAAAAGCACTTCAAGTATGATGTCTTTTCCCAAGTTGGAGACAGAAGTGCAGAAAATCACTTTATTTACAGTACATTATGCAACATTTGCTGCACTATTAAGATATTTCTCCAAACCTTATGTTTGCTTCCACATTGCTGAGATCAATTGTGTTGAGATCCTGTACTTCTACGGGTTTCCATGATCCAGAACTGTTTAGTGAGTTCACAGGGGAATGTTACGTTGGACTGAAATCTCTTGCCTTATCAAACTCTCCAGGTTGCAAACAGCAGGATATTAGAAACTGCAGCATTACCAAAACCTCTTTCACATATGGACAAAACCTCACATCTTGTTGGACACTAGAGCCATTATGTGGCTTCTGCAACAATACCACAGGTTATAAATGGTCCTTTGTGGCCTATTCTTTCCCTTGTCTTTTGTTGCGTGTGCCTTGTGGTGAGCATGGCATCACAGGTCTTTGCCAACAGCAGCAGCCGCATTTCTGAGCAAATGGTGCAGGCCATAAATTCACCATGTTAAATGACAACTGTACAAAATAATGGAGCCACCACCGCCAAATGACCCAACCAAGATGCAGTCTTGATGTCTTTCTGGGGAAGATACAAGACAGAGCAAGACCTGACCTGGGACAGGAGCCCACAGACACACTAACACACACATGCACCTGCACATATTATCCAGAATCATACATTATTTTTATTCTTTGGCAAATGTGAACAATTGGACAAAGCATTAATGTAAGCAATCTTCACAATAGCACTTGCTGGCTAGAGCCACTGTCTGGAAGCTAAGCATAATCTAATTTGGATGGGCAAACCCTTGTATGCCAAGGATTTACATTGCAGCCAAAACGCCTTGGTTTGCAATTTCCAAGACAGCAGTCGAAAAGGAGCAGAAAATTGCTTCCAGGGCTGCAGACCAGACAAGATTATATTCAAAGTCTTTGTGAGGGCTTTGCTTGAATAGAGCCCTGGCATCACATACACACATACATGCGCACATACACACACACAGGAGTGAGCAGTATAACCACTATAGCCAATAGGTTAGAAGTCTGGATTTTGTGGAGCGCCAGTATAAGCTCCATTTGAATATTTACAGGCTGAGCTTTGGGATATGGGAAATGGACAATTGTAGTCATCAATACTGAGAAGAGGAGATGTTGTAGGGCAGAAAAGGGCAGTTCAATAGGTTAATACACTGGCCTTTCACCTTTTGATTCCAGTTAGGGACATGTCAGCAGGGGAATATATCTTATCTCGCAACCTTGAGGGCATACCATGTACGTCTATCTGTGGGAAGTGGAGGGGACATGTTTGTCTAGAAACGTGTTTTACTTGTCTTAAGAGCGTCCAGAGCAACACCCAACCAGTAGACAATAAGGTGCTGATTTGAGATAAATGACAAAGTAACTTCTTAAAGCTTGACTGACATTGTGTGTTTCTAACACAATGTTGCCCTTATTATATAACTTACATACAAAAGATACCTCTGTCACAGAGGAAAATAAAATGTTCTCTTTTGTGAACAACTGTAGTGTTCTGACTTTTCTCTGTTATTTCAGAGTAAGAAGAATTAAGTTACTCGTTTACAGGTGATTTACAATTTACAGTTTACAGACAATTACACTGTTACTGTCTATAATAGGATCCAACACAACCACTTATGTGTGCGGGAAATGCTGCTACTTTGCCACACCTGCCCAGTTCTTTCGTGACTTATAGAGGAATCAATACATTTTCTAAATGTGCATTCTGTCCATTGTTCTGCATGCTTTCCATTTTGTGGCTGGTTATACTTACAATTACACTTAGCATGTAAGTAATATCCCATCTCAAAGGCTGGAGTACATGTTACTGATGTTGATTTTTTTATATAAAACATTTTGTTACTCAAAGTGGGTTGTTAATTTCAATCCATCTCTATTAGCTTAAATTAGTCTTAAACATTGATTTTATGTGTAGGGAATTTAGGTACAATGTCTCCGTTCTTCTAGCCATATATTTCAATAAGCCATAAATGTTCATGACATGACAGTACCATAGCAGAAAGTGCAGGCATGCTGAGTGAAAACATACAGATACACGGTTGATATTTACTCATCCGTGACCTTGAAAACAGCCTTTTCATTTCTAGCTGTAGTGAATAATAAGAGGAAACAATTCATAGAATTACAAATGGATTCAGATGTACTGTATTTGACTGTAGGCATACTGGTGCATTCTAGGTAAAAGCTTCCACTGGGTGAGGAGGAGATTGTAAATAATGAAACAAAGTAATTGCCCTCTGCAGACAATAATACCTTTAAATAAATATTTCAAAAAGGTAAATTGCAAAAGTGTTATAAAAGGTTTTATTGTACTGATGGGATATGGTAAAAACAGACAAACAAAAAGGCAAGCAAGAAAATCTGCTCCTGTACAGCATGAATATTTTACATCTCCTGAGGTTAGAGGCTTGCATACTGTAGGACAGAGTTTGATCTGCACTATGTTCTCCTAGGTCAGAGACCAGGGAGGCAGAGAGAAAATGAGAGCTACAGTTTTAGCAGACTGCAGGTTGAAGGTTAGCAAGGAATGCATTGTACTGTTCAGACACACTTTGTATGAAAAGATGAATTGATCCATCTGTAAGCAGCACTTAGACCCACTCCTCTGCCCGGTCATTACACTGGGATAAATCAATATTTAATATCCTCCTCTAACAGCCACACTGGATGATCTTAACCTCTCCTTAATCCCATTTATGCTACCTTTCCAGAATCTTCTTCATGTAAGCTCTCACTATGATAAACTTCCAAACAAGAGTCTGGGAGGGGAGCTATTAAATACCACACCATATTTATGTCAGGTGAGGTGCTTTCTTGAAATATTAATATTCTGAAACTGACCAAAGTGAAAGCTTTTATCTGGGGCATTCAAACCTTTCTAGTCTGTTGGCTTGTATCAGCAAAAGACACTCTCTCTCCTCTCATTTCACAGCTGAATTACAGCCTACTGTTCTTTATTGCAGCAGGAGGATGAAGATGATGGGGCAATTCTTTTAGCTGACTTGATAAAGCATGCCTCTAATTTCACACCATCCTAATAGGACCAGTGTCACTGCAACTTAGAGGTGACAATATCTCACTGTGATTTGCACAAGCCAAAGAGTCAAGCGTGTGCTCAGTTAAGGTGTCATTCAACAAGACACATAAATGACTTGTAATAAAAACAGGAACTTATTACCTGTGATAAGACTTTCAATTATTGATATTATTAGATCTATGCAAGAAACACACACAAAATGTTAACGACCTCAGAGGCATTGAATGTGTGTGTGTGTGTGTGTGTGTGTGTGTGTGTGTGTGTGGGTGGGTGGGGGGGGGGGGGCTCAATCAATACAACAATGACTAAAACAACATAAAAATA
>JAQQAE010011566.1:0-13555 GCA_029823295.1 Pseudamia nigra | reverse complement strand
ATAAGTGGTTTTCTTTAGGCTACACAGCTATTTAGTCCCAATCCCTTGAGCTGCCTTTGCATTGTGTGCATGGAAATACTTTCACTTTCACTATTAAACATACTCTTCAGTTCTACTGTTGTTTTTTTTTACAATTTGATTTCACCACACATTTAAGTGATTACCAACCATGATCATTCAAGATTTTTTTACAATCACATTTTTTTCTTCGAAGATGATGGTTCACCACTATCCTTATATCACTTGTTACCAGCTGAAACATAATCACCCATGTAGAAATTATCCAATGGGAGGCTCGTACCTATTTGCTTAGTCAAATCCAGGTGGTGACCTTTTTTTGGCCAGGCAGTGTATAAAAGTTATAAGAGGCTGTAAGCTGTAATGAAGAACTACAAAAGACATTTGGTATTTTATGTCAAAAATTTACAAAAAATGGCTGTTCCAACATTCCCACACCTGCTTCGGAATCAGTCGGAAAGCCTTTATTTTATGATCCCAAAGCAATTTGGGGTTGGACGGGTTCCTTGCTGTCAAACAGATCTTAAACGCTCTTCAGAGATTCTCAGTTAGATTTAGGTGCTTTTTGCTTTGGCTTGTTGTCTTCTTGGTAGGTCCACAGCCGTACAAGGCCAATTTTTTTCTACATACTGATGTTTTCCATCTCACTCTTGATGTATTGTTCTTTTTCATGCCATCTACTTTGGCCACTGATCAGCGTAAAGGCTCTCCTGAAGATTTTGGGTGACACTTTGACAAAAATGTAAATCTGCATGTCCAGCAGATGTTGCACAATGTGGGTCTCCCTGGATGCCAATGTAGAGACTTCACTCCCCCAATCCAGGCCCATAAAAAGTTGTTTAACTTTTGCAAAATCTCATCTGTAGATGGTTTTCTCCCATCTACCACATCTTTAGTTGTGTGCCTCAGATTTATTGCATTTTGCAGAGTTTGGTTAACTAAGCTTGGATTTTTTTTTAAAGGCCTTGGATTGATCTTCAAAGGATTGCAAGGACTATTATTATTGCTTATTGAACATGATTGTATTCTATGGAATGCCTTCTGTAGTTCTTCATTGTAGCCTATTGAAACTTTATGCATCTTCAATCAAAATAAAGTTGCTTCTCACAAAAAATAGGTCACATTATTATAAAATTAGTAGCGGTCTGAATGATTTTGGATTGAACTATACATAAGATTTGTAAACATAAAAATATTTGCCCTCTATTCATCCATGTATTCCCATATCCATACTCATTTGTACATTCCCTAAACACCTGAATTCCCTTAGGATCAAGTCTAACTGTTGTTTGAAAATAAGGACCTCATGCAGACTGCTCCCACAAACTTCAGTAGAAATGTGTTCCCACAATGCTAATAAGTGATGTCTGTAAAAATGTTTCCGCTTGTTGAGTTCAGAAGGTCCTGTTTGACTCAGTGACCTCTAAAAAAGGAAGTCCTGCACCTTTATTTAGCCATGTTGCTGTTTAGGGGAAGCATTCAAGAGGCGACGCAGAATGACTCTTGTCATTTGCACCTGCAACGTCAGCCTCACTGCATCTGGTTTGCTTGGAGACAAGAGGGCCCATAATGCTCTGATTTTGTTGCTGCCTTTTTAAAGGTCACAGAGGAGTTCCTTTTGCTTTCATTCTTGCAGATGGATTAGACATATCGATACTTCTTATTGTAAATTTGGTGCATGTCATCATGCCTTATGGATACCTCTTTTTGGACTAGCTGCCGACCTGTGTGATACCTCACCCTTATGTAAGTAACAGGTTTATCTAGTTAAGAGCTTATTCAACATAAGAGCTTGTTGTTTTAGATGCGTATTATCAAATGCTTTCTGTTGTTTTTGAGGAACACTTTCAAGAAGTCCTGAAAACCAGCTGACTTCCTGTTACTACATGCTATATTGTACTCTTCACTTCAACAAATGCTTACACATATAGGTTAGTAATAATTGTAGGTTCATATTAGAGATTTTGCCTGTGGGTAATCTTCAGTTCTAGATTAGAAAAAGCCTCCATGAAGACACACAACCAGGCAATAATTTGGACACAGCTCCAGTTTTTTCTTTATGTTAATTATTTTCAACATTGACCATTAATACTGAAGCTATACACGCTGCATTGACCATTAATACTGAAGCTATACACGCTGTGAAAAAACACATATGTAAGTGTGTACTAAACAAAAACCTGTTAAACAACACAGAACATGTTTTATATTTTAAGTTGCTGAAAGTAGCCACAATTAGCTTTGAAAACAGCGTTGCAAACTCATGGCATTCTCTCATCACATTCATAAGGTAGTCACCTGAAACTGGTTTGAATTCACAGGTGAGTTAATTCACAATAAACACATTCTTGTTTAAATTCTTGAGATTTTTTGGATTGACTGATCTTCATTTCATAGACTGTCAGACCTTTACTTAAATCACTGTCTCTTGCCATAATATGGATTTGTACAGGAGTTGTGGTAGCACTAATAGGGAGCACAGCACAACTGATGGTCCAAAGCACATTAAGAAGACAAGAAATAGCACAAATTAACTCACCTGTGAATTGAAACCAGTTCCAGGTGACTACCTTATGAATGTGATGTGAGAATTCCATCCATCCGTTCATCCATTTGAGTGTGCAAATCATCATTAAAGCTAAATGTGGTTACGTTAGACGATCCATCCATCTATCCATTTTCTACCCCTTAATCCTCACAAGGGTTGGGGGGGGGGCTGGAACTTATCACTACTTTAGACAATCTAAAATATAAAACATATTTCCCATTGTTTAACAGTTTTTCATGTTCTTTTATAGCTTGCATGTCTTCAGTATTAATGTACAACAATGACATTTATACAAATCAAGAAAAAAAACACTGGAGGTGTATCTAAACCAAATCAAAACTTTAAGTGTATGTACAAACATAGACTAAATTAGTAGTGTAAACACAATAAAATCCCATATTACTCCTACAACCTCAGTAAATAAACTAATTACAGTAAAGGCCATTATCTGTGTTATATTACTATGATTTATTCACTTTAGCAAAGGCTGACGGGACAAAATTATATAACAATATATAACTTGGAATCAGAATTAAAACACTGTACATCCTGCAAATACAGCAGGATATGGCGTATAAACATGGCTCTGCCTACCTTTTGGTGTCTCCTCCCTGTGGCACACATAGTCACACCCTTCCTGTTCATTTGTTAGAGCTCTCTGTGTGCATTAAGGAAAAGGTGAGGAAGAACAGCGCTGGCAGAAAACACACAAAAGGTAAAATGTCAACAAGTATGCGCATGCTTTAAAACTCTGCTAGAAAGTTAGCTAAGTATTCAGTTACTTGAATATCTGTGTTTGATCGCTGGGAGGGCAATGTTATGAATATCAGCTGTAGTGCTCTGATTGTTGGGAGGTTTTGCTGACATTACAGTAAAGTGGAGCTCTCCAATTAGTGTAATTTCTCCTTAAAGAGCTCCATGGTAACCTCACAGCTTACCAGCCAACTGATTGCGTCTGCTCCTGTGTGTGATGTGAACCACAGAGCACCGGTACCAGTATATCCTGCCAGACTGGACTGAGACGCATCTAAACACCGCTGTGGTTTTTGTGATATATTAAAGCCCAGTTTGTTCTGGTGACTCACAAAAAGAATTCCGTGTATGTGTCATCTTTGAAGCCTCACCCACTTATTTTCTTCTCCTTTCCTTTGCTCTGCTGCTGTTTTACAGCTATGGCTGGACCCAGGCCTGTGGTTCTAAGCGGCCCCTCAGGGGCAGGGAAGAGCACTCTGTTGAAGAAGCTCATGAAAGAATATGAAGGCGTCTTTGGCTTCAGTGTGTCCCGTAAGTGTGTGGCTTTGTTTTTCCAAGCTCTTTAATTTGATCCCAGCAGTCAAGAGGGTTGTTACGGTCATGGCAAAGTCATCGAGGAGACGGGGAGGAAAAGAGTGCTGGGGGGAAAAATTAAAATGCTGGTTCTGTCTATGTAGGCATGTGTTTGAGTGTTTGTTTTTGAAGCTACTGACAACATTTCACCCAGGCATCCGGATTTAGAGCATTTTTATTTGTAGAAAAGTACCACTGGGACCAGTTTCATAAAGGTGAACTGTGTCTAAAGCTCAGACTATCATACTTTTGCACAAAGCCGTTTAGTATGTAGAAATTTTTTCTTTTAGTCAAGAAATAATAAGACTTTTTAAGCTAAGAAACATAACTGACTTGAACCTAGTCAGCTCAATTGATTCTAAACTTTCAGAAACATTCAGTGCCTGTATTTTTTGTTATGCCCCTGTCATGTGATGTAGTTCTTATCCAGTGTCATATACTAAGAGGTGTATATGACACTGCATGGGTTTACAAGACACTATAAACCAAATAAAGAGCTGCAATACAATGATATATTGAGTGTGAATGTATTGATTTGGCAAAACACGCAGTTGCATCATGTCAAACATAGCGTTGGTAGGGATTTACAGGAACTGAGCCAAGTCACATGTGTAATCAGTAAACAGGTAGTGATGTCTACATTCATCTGACATAGAACAACAAGTCAGGACAGGTTATAGACTGTAGAAAACGGTTATGCCTACAACTACGGTGTAGTAGACAGTAAAACAAATAATGCATTTCATTTTCAATATATACATTTCAATTTTCATTCTACAGTATTATTTAAAGGTTGCATGCTGTGAAAATCCATCCTGTTTGGCTTTAATGTTCATATAAAGTCTGTGGTGTAAAATGAAAACAGTAAAATATGATCTTGTGTGGCAAATGTGCACAACTGGGCAAACGAGCAGGTCTGAATTTACATGATTTGTGACATCACAAGTCATAACCAATCATAGTCAAGGTAAAGTACATTGGTCCAATCCTGATGAGCCACAATTCCAGCCAAATTCTTAGTTTTAAAACATCCCACATTACAACCAATCATATTCAAGATCAAATTGGCTCCGCCCCCATGAGACAACTGATGATATTTGTAACCATTTATTTTCTCTGAAAAGTAAGGACAAATTAAATTAACACTTCATTTTGATAGAACCCTTATAGAAGTCTTCAATAGACACGTAAGCACTACAGATATAAATTTAGGTGTCACAATATTTTGTTTTGTTTTTGTGTTGACCATGATGATAAAGGCCAGGGGTTATGGCTGCTGATTGGTTTGTCCATCAAGTACAGCTGACTTTTATTTTTTTGTCAGACCAGACCGAATCAGCTTCATGAAACAGTCTCCTGACCAAAATAACAAAAATTCAGTGTTTTCAGACCCTGAATAATGACAAAATAAGTTTATTTTTATTTTTGTCATCTCTCAACTCAATTAAGTTGCATTTGTGTAGTACCAATCACAATCCAAGATTATCTCTAGGCACTTCACAATTCAGGGCCCATGCCTCAAAAGACTAAATACTAGTCCTTTACAGTACAGTGGGTTTCAGTTCTGGAAGTTTAGGGTTGTTTGGATGTTTTTTTTCCAGAGTTGTGCTCATGTCTGTTTAATGTAACTTTAAAGGTTCCATATTGTAACACTTCAGTTAATATCTACACAGCTTCCATGTGTCAAGTAAAGACTTCTGCAAGGCTGTTGATAAAGTGTGTTGATGTGAATTGTTTTCTCTTCCTTGGTTTTCTGGGGCCTCTTTGTAACTCTGCCACACACACACACACACACACACACACACTGATTTTAAGGAAGTGTTGTACCTGGCCACATTGCATCTAAAAATATAAAGAGTGGGTGAACAGCAGGTAATTACCAAGGTGTCAATGGGTCATACTCTAACAAAAGGACATTGTAAACATGCATTATCAACATTTTCATGGACACTTTAAAAATGATATTAATATTTTTACATCTTTATAATTCTACTGGCTCACTTGGAGGGGACTAATGTATTTGATTATGATTGGTTATGACTTGTGACGTCACAAACACAAAAATCCCAAACAGCTTGTTTTTCTGCTCATCTTGTGTGGATTATTTAGTGGCACCACTGAGCAAGTTCAGATTTTCTTTTACATTACAGAGTTTTTATAAACCTCAAACCCAAATATAGAGAAATTCCAGAGTGTAGGACCTTTAAATTTATTTACATGTCAGCTGAGAATTAAATGCTATTGTCTTTCAGATACAACAAGAAAACCTCGACCTGGAGAAGAAAATGGCAAAGGTACGTTTTGCTCATAGACTGTATATATTAGTGGACAACGTGACTGTGATAGTTTCAGAAGGGCTGTTTTGAGGCCAATCGGGTTGTCACTTCCGTCAAACAAAGTCATATTATGGTGTTGTTAGTGTAAATACTTACCCACAGCTACAGTCAAGTGTATTTCATGTATAACTATGCCCATATTGAATAAATAGAAGATACAAAGGTCTGAATCGGTACAACTTCACTAGCAAGTTGAGTTACCATAGCGACATGTCAATCAAACCCCAGCATAGCAGTGATTAGTTGGATTATTTGCAGTAATAGCTTAATAATGGAGCAAAAAGTTAAAGCTGGACCACCACATTATTTATCAGAGGCTCCAAATAAAACGTTTGAGACCATAATGACTCATGACAAAAATTTAATGAACATCAGCGGTGGTACAACTTAAAGTTACTTCCGCATTGGCTTCATTGAACAGCCCGGGTCAATGCTCACTGGTTTCTCCTCACCAACAGTGACATGGTTTCAATTGTTCGTCACACATTCTCAATGTGTATTTTCACTTTATGCCCTTGTCTTGTCAGATTATCACTATGTTACACGGGAGGTGATGCAAGCAGGCATTGACAACGGCGAGTTCATTGAGAATGCTGAGTTTTCAGGGAACATGTATGGGACGAGTAAAGCTGCTGTGCAAGACGTTCAGGCCAAGAACCTCATCTGTTTACTTGATATTGACTTGCAAGGAGTGAGGAACATCAAGAAGACGGACCTCAGTCCTATCTACATCTCCATCCAGCCACCGTCCATAAAGGTTCTGGTAAGGATCAGATGTTTCATTCACAATACACATTCAGATTTTTTTTTTTTAAATAATGACTTTACTTGTATCCTAGTGACTTTTTTTTTTGTGATAGGAAAAGCGTTTAAGAGACAGAAAAACTGAGTCCGAGGAGAGTCTCCAGAAGCGTTTACATGCAGCCAGTGTGGACATGGAGTTTAGTAAGTATTTATACAGTATTTGGAGGCACAAACTAAAGCTTAAAGTAAATTAATGTTCAAAGGACAAATGAGCACAAGCATACCTCCTTGCAGGTAAAGAGCCTGGTGTATTTGATGTTATTATTGTCAATGATAAATTGGAGGAAGCCTATGCGCAGTTAAAAGATGCTCTATTGGAGGTGAGTGTTACATTTCAGACAGGAAATGCATGTTCAAGCATAGTTTTATTATTTTGAGCTTTAAAACTTATTTCTTTTCCTCTAGGAAATCATCAAGGTCAGAAAGCCCTAGGCATCTTCGTAGGAGCTGACTCCCTGACTTCTTTATAACTTTGTCCATCCACTCCTCACAGAAACAAGCACAGACCTCTTTAGCACATTCCTCAAGATAGCTGTCTGTGAAGCTCAGACCACATCCCTGAGAGAAAAAACATGAACACGCAGGGTTTAGGCAGCATTTTGAAGTAGTTCTTATAATGATTACATACTCTAAAGTGGATTTTTTGGTTGTTTTTACTGACAGACTTTCCAGTTTTTATTTTCATTTGTAATATACTTCATTGAAGCTTACTTGATACGTGACCAGCAGGATGTGCTCAGTTGGACTGGGGTTACGAGGCTCACCAGGGGGAAGACAGGGGTTACTTGTCTTCTCACCGGCCTGGACCAACCCAAAAAGCAGCGTCTTGCTTTCTACTCTTGTCACTTGAAGGGGTGTCATTCGTGCAGCGATTCATACTATGTCGGGACCATAGACATAGTATGAATAGAACACAGTGTGTACCTGTGCTCGTGTGTTGTTGTTTGTGCTTCAAACTCGGTAACCCTCTGGTAATCATGGGGGCCATGAAGACAGAATTTTGTGCTGTTGTTGATGTGTGTATGTTCCCACAGCTCTGTGTTCCCTCGTTATACTAGTATACGAGTATACTGTATAATAGAGAAAAATGTCTCTGTGTGTATGCAAGCCCGGGCAAAAATTATGGAATCACCAGTCTTGGAGGATGTTCATTCAGGTGTTTAATTTTGTAGGAAAAAAGCAGATCACAGACATGCCACAAAACTAAAGTCATTTAAAATGGCAACTTTCTGGCTTTGAGAAACACTAAAACAAATCCAGAAAAAAAATTGTGGTAGTCAATAACAATTGCTTTTTTAGATCAAGCAGAGAGAAAAAAATATGGAATCACTCAATTCTGAAGAAAAAAATAATGGAATCATGAAAAACAAACAAACAAAAAAACACTACAACACACCACTAGTACTTTGTTGCATCACCTCTGGCTGTTCTAACAGCTTGCAGTCTCTGAGGCATGGACTTCACGAGTGACAAACAGTACTCTTCATCAATCTGGCTGCATCTTTCTCTGATTGTTCTCCGACTATTTGAGGGCCATGACATTGACCTTATTTATCTTTCTTCAAGGAAAGTTTTCAGTTTTTGCTCTATGGCAAGCTGCATTATCATCTTGAAAAATGATGTCGTCATCTGGCAACAACAATCAGAGAAAGTTGGAGCCAGATTGATGAATAGTACTGTTTGTCACTCGTGAAGTCCATGCCTCAGAGACTGCAAGCTGTTAGAACAGCCAGAGGTGATGCAACAAAGTACTAGTGGTGTGTTGTAGTGTTTTTTTGTTTGTTTGTTTTTCATGATTTCATAATTTTGTTCCCTCAGAATTGAGTGATTCCATAATATTTTCTCTCTGCTTGATCGAAAAAAGCAATTGTTATTGACTACCACAATTTTTTTTCTGGATTTCTTTTAGTTTTTCTTAAAGCCAGAAAGTTGCCATTTTAAATTACTTTAGTTTTGTGGCATGTCTGTGATCTGCTCTTTTCCTACAAAATTAAACACCTGAATGAACATCCTCCAAGACTGGTGATTCCATAATTTTTGCCAGGGGTATATGTATGTCTGCCTGCCTATCTGAAGCCTCGTTACTCCTCATTCGGCTGACCAGTCCCTTATCTGGTCAGCCGAATGAACCCCTAACTCTACATGCTTTCACCAAATTTGGTACATTTTAGTGCAGTAGTTTTTGTGCAATCCTGATTCCAGAAGGGCACACAGACTAAAAATGTATAGTTGTGAAAATGAAGAAAAAGCAGTACAAGAGAATGAAAATGACTAGAGCAAAAATACATGCTTTTGATGAATTTTGTGACCCTCATAGTATAGTTCCATGTGTTTTCATGGCAGGCAACTCTTCAATGCTTGAATCCAGAAAGTTAAAATATCTCAAACTTCAGTTGTTTTTAACTTTGCTTACTTTCTAAAGGTACATGCAAGCTAATTGTACTGTGTATACATCTCTACTATTCCAAGGCTGGTTAATGCTTTTCTTTTACTTTTGTATTTTATTGCCACTTGCCATTTGTTTTCTTTTCTCATCAGGATAAACACTGTTGTGCTATAGTAGGATTAAATGCCATGAGCTAGATGTTGTATAGAACAGAAATATGTACATCTACTGTCACTTTTTTATTTTGAGGGGGCTTTACAGAATAAGGTAACTGTTTACTTACAGTTGTAAAAATTTAAAGTTTTATATTGCGTCATTTTATCATTTTGCAGCTTCACCTGTACAGTACCGTGACACTCAGTGGACTGTTGTGATTCAGAACTAGATGGGCTTTTTACTTTTCTTTACCGGTTACAACTAAGAATCTTAATTCTTTTTACATGAAAAGTGAGAAAGCATTTATGACACATCTAAAAATTTGTGTCTGTCTTCATAATGAGAATTTTTTTAATTTAACTGAAAATTATTGAAACACTCATTCCTTTGCTCATGTTTTTCCTGTGGATTCTGTAAAATGTCCATTTAAAATAATTGTGCAAATTTTACAGTATCATTGAGATGCATGCAGTCCTGTTGTTTCCCACTTAGCATTTAACCATCTCTTCTAATAATGTGCTTGTTGTGGAAATATTGTATCTCATAATGTAAGTCTATTAAACATCCAGAACTAATTCTCTTGCAGCCTATTTAATACAGTACATGCACCAAGAACTTCTGATGTGGTGAAAAATTGTACAATACAGTCCCAAGTATTTGCAAATGTATTTAATATTGACATAATACTTAGGCCTCAAACATTTTCCAAAAACTACACATGTACTTTACAAGCAATTGCAATCTCAGTGCTTTATAGTGAAATACATGACAATTCCTTTAATTTGACTACAAGTCCTTTAAACAATGCACTGCACATTTTCAGAGTCACTTTTTTAAATTGTATGGTAAAGGTAGTACATTATGTGAGCTCAAGTGCTTACACAAACATTTGCTTTAAATATGACACAACAGTTCTGGTTACTTTAAACACATCTGCTTCAAAAAGCAAAGACATGCAGGCACGCATTAAATATCACTTGCGCATGAAGAAACCTGTGAGATCACAGGTCACCGTATCAAGCTCTAACACTGTAACATTTAGTTCATAATTAATGGTAGTAACATTGTTTGACTTAATTGTCAGATTTATAAGAAAACCCTCACTAACAACCAAGGTAGTAATGAACTGAGGATTTCAGTGATCTGACTACAGCACAGCTTTGATTACACCTAAAATTCATCAAAGTTCTGTGAATTTGACATGATCAGTAGTGATAATCAGTATGATCAGTGCCCTCAGTATTATTAACTCCTACATTATCTGTTCCAGGAATCCATGGCACGGCATAAGTGCAACAAGCAACATTTCTGCAAAGGTACAAAAGTACAAACCAAAGATGTATTATACCTACATATCTATCTGTTTCTGTATAAAGTGTCACTAAGGATAATGCCTGGATCAGTTAACACTAGAGGGTCAACATTCATGATTTTTTGAGGGTATCGATTAATATGTGCTTGAAGTAGTTCAACTATCAAGGTCAAATATCATTTTCTTGTTGTCTTTCAAATGCCATCTGCTATACAACTTCAGTATGCCACAGGGCTGTTGTAAGAAATAAGTGACAGAAAACTGTTTAAAATCACAGAATTACAACTATGGTTTCCAGCTTTTCTTTTATCTTTTTAAACAAGGTGTGTAAAGAGACGGTAACCATCTGATGCTAACCATGTGACAAGAAAAAGACTGAGAAGGGGCCTATTTTCTGGTGGATAGCTTCAAAATGGAATGGTTATTCAATTCAGGCTACGACATGTTTTGCAAGAAATGTCCCCATTTAAGACCAAGTGGGTTTCCAGAACTTAATTAGCATTCTCATAGAGGCGCCAGGATCTCCACCCCCAGCCCCCCCTGACCCTCACGAGGATTAAGGGGTAGACAATGGATGGATGGATGGATATTTCTGTTACTCCACAGCTACTGGTTCTGATAAAGCTTATTTTCACTTATGTGAAGAGTGACTGGGTTTCCCACTGGCGTGTAACCGTAGGTTTGAGTTGACACTTTGGTTTTAAAGCTCTGGTGCCTACCCTCGACTCTCTGCACCTCTGAGCAATATGAGGGTTTGACTTCCAGCTTTGCGTGGCTCACTTGGAGGGGAACGTGCCTCTCTGTCCTGGGCCGGGCTCCACTGGCCTGAGGACCAGAGGGTGAAAAAAGGCTGTTGGAAAGATGCTCCCTGAATCGGCCGAAGAAGCTGCTGCGTTGCCTTGGAGCTGCGACAGGTCGGCCCACGTTGAGGAGCACAGGCTGTCCCACTGTAGAGCCTCCAATCTCCCTCTGGAGCACAGAGATCTCACAGGGCTTTTCAGCAGTGGTGTTATTGGTGCTGGAGGACCTATAAGTCTCCCCTTCTTCTGGGACGTAATCTTCCAAGTCCTCCAGGGTCAGAACATGGTCTCCTTGTGTCAGGACTGTAGGCTCCAGTTTTCTGATCTTATCTTCCTCATCAGGGACAAAAATGACAGTTTGCTGATCCTCTACATCATCACTGTCCTCGCCAGCTGGGGTGAGGACAGATGACAGCTCATGTGGTTCTCCGGAGGCGGGACCAGAGGCAACGTTATTCTCCTCTTCAGTCCAGGAAAGAGGCTGGCTGCTGACGTCTCCCTGCAGCTGAGCCTGGGCCTGCTCCACCAGCTTGTTGTTGGAGTTGTTCGCATTTGGGTTCTCTGGCTGAGATCTTTTTGGTCTAGAGGGAGTGCCTGCCCGTTCAGAACCTGCTGGTGAGAAACCCCTCCTCCTGGACAGCCTGGGAGATTTATTCACTTTGTACTCAATGACCTCCTCCACTTCCACCCATCTTGGCTTGCTCTCCATGGCTCTGGCCCCTGTGCCGTCAGCCTGAGTAACATACAGGGTTGGGATTGTGGTCTTCCTTGTGGCGGACAGCCTCCTTGGTCTGGCTCCAGAGGGTTCTGGGGTAGAAGTCTCTGAGCGGTGGGCTCCAACAACAGCCATGCCGGGCGACCGATGCCTCCTCATGCGTGGGTTCTTCACCACAGTGGTTATAGTCTCTTCACTAGTATTAAGAGAAGAAGAAAGACAAGCAAGATTTTTTCACATTGGTGACTAAGGCTTCTAGGGTCAAACATCCACTCATACAGTTGTCTTCAAAATAATAGCAGTCCAACATGACTAACCAGATCAATCACTGTTTTTGGTATAAATCATATTATTACATGACAAATAATTTACCAGTATTTGTAGTAGAGTCAGAGAAACCAACAGACCCAACATTCATGATATATACATGCTCCTGAGTCTGTGTAATAGAATAATTAAGTGAAAGGGGGCGTATTCGAAATAACAGCAGTGTGGCGTTCAATCAGTGAGGTCATTCATTTTGTGAAGAAACAGGTGTCGTTCAGGTGGCCCTTATTTAAGGATGAAGCAGCACATGTTGTATATGCAATTCTCTCCTGAAAACCTGAAAAAGATGGGTCGTGCCAGACATTGTTCAGAAGAACAGTGTGCTTTAATTATAAACATATAAGAAGTGTAGAAAATGATAGGCTGCTCAGCTAAAATGATTTCCAATGCTTTAAAATCGAAAGCCAAACCAGAGAGACATGGAAGAAAACGGAAGACGACCATTCAAATGGATCAAACAATATCCAGCATGGAAAAGACTGAGCCAATGATCAACTTCAGGGAGGTCAGAGATGGTCTGAAGTTACCTGTGAGGACTGTGACATTTAGAAAACGCTTGTGTGAGGGTAATCTATCGGCAAGAAGCCCCAGCAAAGTCCCACTGTTAAAAAAAAGATGTGCTGAAGAGGATACAGTTTGCCAAAGAACATACCGACTGGCCTAAAGGGAAATTGAGAAACATTTTGTGGACTGATGAAAGTAAGATTGTTTTTTTTGGGTCCAAGGGTCACAGACAGTTTGTGCTACGAACCCCAAACACTGAATTCAAGCCACAGTCCACTCTGAAGACCGTGAAGCATGAAGGTGCAAGCATCATGATATGGGGC
>JAQQAE010011565.1:0-13556 GCA_029823295.1 Pseudamia nigra | reverse complement strand
CACACACACACACACACACACACACACACACACACACACACACACACACACACACACACACACACACACACACAGTTCATAAAATGAGCAGATTTTACTGATCACCTTGAAGGCATGGATAGGTCTGACACAGCTATTTCACCTTACTGCCTCCTTATATATGTGCAGTACTGTATGCCTGTAGCCTTGACTATTTGAGGCAGATTCGTATTGGCTACTTTCAAGTATACATACTGTATAAACATGTGGGGCTCAATAAATCTTTAATCTCTGAGGCAATTTGTTTTGCTGCTTTAGACTGAGAAAACAGCACACAAAATCAACAAGATTAGCAAATTACAAGCCTCCCTTAAAAGCCCTATACAGTTTTATTTTTTCATGTGCAGATATTGCCCCTCACCATTTCTAAAATACTATTTTCAATGTCAACAAATACAATAAATATTTTATTGTCCATTTGTACAAAGTGCTAAACATTATGTTACTATCCTATTAAATGATAATGCATGGCAGGATCATCCACAAGATTCTCTCTCCTTTTTTTGCCTCGGTCTAGACCGTCTAAATGGCAGCGAGGCAGATGAGCAGGCGGAGAGAGGGAGGAGCCAGCCTCTTAAGCACTTTCCTCACTGACTGTACCGTGGAGAGAGAGGGAGTGAGAGAGGAGCTGCAGGGAGGAGAGAGGGAGCCAGTGAACAAGAGCGCAGAGTCAGAGCGAGCAAGCATGGGGAGCCAGAGTTGTAAAGCAAGCCTGATGCACACAGAGTGAGCAGCGAGAAAAAGGAGAGACACTTCACAGCAGTGAGGACTGAAGACTAATTCAGTCCAAGAGGCAGAGAAAGGAGGGCACAAGAAGACTGAGTGAAGATCAGCTGAGAGAGGAAGCTACAGGGTCTCAACTCAACACACTCCTCGCATCCCAACTGTTAATCTTGCCTCGGCATCTTGCAACAAGAAGACATCTGTACAACAATGATTTCCTTGCTTCTTCTTCTTCTTGTCTGCTGCTTTGCCAATATGGGTAAGTGAACAAGGCTTTTTTGTGTCCTTCTCATTTTCCTCTGCCACTGTCTGCAAGTTTGGATGCAGTTTGAAGCTTCTCTCCGTGTGCAGGAGCTCCAAGCATTTTCAAGACCCCTCCTCTGGGGCATGATGTAATATGTGCTAAGATGCTTTGGTGAATTGGTCATCTGTGCTTTGTTTCTCCACATCAATGTGGACACCCCCACTTCTCCCTACTTCCCTCTCGCATGTCTTGCTAAAACTCCCGCTGGGCTTGAAATGTCTCACCGGATTCTGTTTCATCTCCTTTTCTGAAAGTGATGTCTGAGTTTTTGCTCAGCGGGCAAGAGTGCTGATTTGTTTCGGAGTCAAGCTTACAGTGGGTGATTAGAGAAAAGGTTTGGGATCATTTGCCAACATGATGACCACGGGAGCTGATAACCTGAGCAAGACGGAAAGAGAACAATGCACAGAAGCTTCACTGTCTGCTTCATTACAGTCTCTGAAGTTCCCTCATAGCCCCCAAGTTTGATGCACAGTGTGGTTCATGAATGCAATTTTTGTTGAACACAGTTTAATTTGCAATATGTATTCATAAGTCCTTGATATTGTGTGTATTTGCCAAGCATGCATAATCACATGCTTAACAAGCTGCAGTGTATATATACAGTATGAGAGTGTATGACTACAGTAGCCAATCTGGTTTGTCTTGCTATTTAAATCCACCAGCATTTGCATGATATAATGTGTGTTTTAAGACATTCTGTATGCATTTTTGAACTATTGTTTTATCTTAAGTGCATGCTGCTGATGCAATACATTGTGAAACAAAGGAGTAAATTAAGTGAGAGTTAAAAACTGCTGATTTAAATGGCTTTAAAAGCTCTGACTGGTATTATTGATTTTTGCTGCCCCTATCCAGTGGCCAGTGATGACTTCACATTCACCGCAGCTCCGGTTCATTCAGTGAATCTGAAATTACTGGCTTTGCTGCTGCCATGTGGCTTCACACTGCAAAGTTTTACAGAGTTAGACAAACTGCTCTGCTGTTGCTGTACTGAGTAAATGCTTAGGATTGACAATTAAAAGAAAGCTTCCCTTTCTTTTAAGTTAAATTTGCCTCCATGTGTCATTATGTTTGTCTGTAAATAAGCAGAATGTAAAGCTGCATAATGTGACCAAAAAAGGCAACTTTTTTCAGAAATTAATTTCATTTTAATAATTTGTTGCCTGTCAACATGAGTGTGAGACAAAACATATCTTTCTTTATTAAGAGTGTATCTAATGTTTGTGCAACATAAAAAAAAAACAACAGTAAAAGCCCCGCTGCACTTAGATGCATGTGAATGTCCATTTATTTTTTGTTGTGGAAGAAAAATCTCTGGAAGGGCCACAAGAAGACGTGATACTCTTGATTTTGTGATTTATGCATTTTTCACATTGATCAAAGCCAAAAACTCAAATTAATAAAATTAATTTTATACATACTCGCTTGCTCCAGCAGAAAGTGATTCCAAAACCCATATCAGTTTGTCCAAGTGTTAAGAAAAACCCTGCTGGTGCTGCTACACGCTGGTCTCAACGAGAGCTGCAAGTCACACAGAACTTGACACCTAAAACCTGACAGCTTGAGGTCAGCAACTGAAACGCTGTATGCACATTAACACAGAGAGCAGGGGAAACTTTATGATGTCATTATGCTCCTTTATTAAACCATCATGCTGTTGATCTCATTCCTGTCTCCCTCCGGGATTCAATCTATTTCACCTGTTGTAGCACTGACTTCTTGTTTTAACTTGTTCACTCATCTGGAATCGCTGTTTCTAAATGGATATTCCTCCAAATGTTGTTGCTCAGCTTAATGTTGAGGTTCAGCATTTCGTATTCAGTCGCGTGTGATTTGTGCATGAAAACCTGCCTAGTCAGGCTGAATTCACGCATACACATGCACACAGGCTGTGGCACACCACCACTAATTTGAATCTGACACTGGTAATAAAGCCTTTAATATGGCTCTCAGTAGCTCTCTTTGAGGCACCGTACATCAACTCTCAAGAGGATAGCAGCTTTATTGCCTAGTTTTATGAGCGTATGAGTGTGTGCTGGTGTTGGAGTGAACGGACTCGACCCCTCCCACCCCCGTTCTGTAAAGTGTGAGTCTGGGAGGGGGCATTTGCCACAGTTTCCAAATGACTGCTTCATTTCCAGAAGCAATGCTTTATAGCGCCACATTCCCCAGTGCACCACACAAAGGGTTTTTTAGCTGAAAAATTGAAAAAAAAAAAAATCAAGTGTGTTCCCCACTGCTTCAGCTAATCTGCAGCATTCAAGAATACGCAGGTGAGATGCACTAGCCTCAGAGTTTGTGGGATTCTCTAATTAGCGAGGCTGCACATGATGTATTGCTCAGTCCTCCTGGGTTTTCGGAGCTATAATCCACAGGAGGCTGGGGTTGGGTGAGTCGCGCAGAAGCAAAGCATCCTCAGAGCTGCGTCTGTCAGAACTTGGACAACCCCCGAGCCCTGTTAATAACCCATGCACTCATGCCATATCCCCATGCTCAGCAAAACTGGTTATCATGCACCGTTTAAGGAGATTGCAGGTGAGCAATCTCTTTATGCATGCAGATGAGCCCAGGCCAAAGCATGCAAATGCACACAAATACAAAACGCTGCCACTTCCTCTGCTGATAGAAATTATGATTTGCATTTCTTGCGGGTGCAACCAGAGAGCGAGGACATCAGCCTGTATCAAGAAACGAAGAGATGAGTGAAAAGAAAGAGACAAAGAAGCCCCACTGCCATCTGACTCTCCTTCTGGAGATGGCAGCCTTCCTCCCATCTTCTTATTGCTGTCCTAGCCTGGCTTTGGCACCAACAGTTCGGCACACAAAGTGAGAGAGTGAAAGAGTGTAGGAGAGACAGAAGCTTATTGGCTGACTCTTGGATATGGATGTTTCATTGTGAACTTTGGAAAAAGTTGGAGGATAAGTCACAGTGTTGGTATAGAGGAGGAGGTCAGTGTTTTACCAGAAACAATTTAAAGTTCATCTAAGGTTCACCATACCTTGTTTTTCCCATTAGAGTATGGCATGTTATGGCAGTGATAATGCATTCAAATCTTATCAGATTGGCTATAAAAAAAATAAATAATAAAAAAGGCAGAAAAATGTCCAGAAAAACTTTGCATGACATTAAGTTTTGCTTCCAAATCTTTATGACTGACAGGTTTGGACTGGAATGATTGTATGAGATTGCTTTAGAGTAATGTGCAAATTAAAGCACTGTTTTTTGTGTCACAATTTAGATATTTTCAGGTAAGCAATGGTGATTTTAATAATCAATGTTTGATTAAAGAAAAATCAGTCAAATCAATGCAATGTTCTTAAACAAAAATCATCCAAACAAGTTGAGTTAACATTCTGGATGCCAGACAGCCACAGGGAATGTGAATGGAGCTCAAATCATATATCAGTTTCAGATTTTTAAACAAGGCCTCCCAGCAACAGTATAGATACTTTCTATGAACTACAACCTTGACATCAAAGAAACTGCAAAATCTACCCCAAAAATCTCTGTCCTGTCAAAATATGAGGAGCTTTTCAGATCTAGACTAGGAAAGACCATCACCCACACTGGTACCTACTTTAATATACACTAAGTATAAATGCATAAAAAAAGTGAGATAATAAGTAGACTTAATGAATGGATACCCTGCCTTGAAGTCTTGGCTTTTGTCATGACAGTGAATGATTTGGTTGGTGCTTTACACATTTCTGCAAAGGACTGAGGTCATTTATTTTAATAAGAGTGAGTAAGCAATTCTAATCAATGCACATTTTATTAAATTCAGAAAATATCGCCTCATGGTTTGCAAACCGGTCCATTATGCATGTGTTAAAAAGAAATCTTTGGTTTGTACACAGCCCTGATTCAGCAACATAACATTATTCAGTCATTCAGCAGGGGACAGCCATGCTCATGCAAATGATGGGGTCATTAAAAGGGCAGGAGGATGGTCGAGCGTCTCGCTTTGCACTGTTGGATAGGGTGTGGTTAGTTTCCAGTTTGGCTGGTGTGGTCTGATATAGGACCTTAAACCAGTTTGATTTCTTCAAAACAACTGAACCAGCATTTGTCATTATAACAGGTCCTGGACAATTACAAACTGATATCTCACATCACTAACCTGTGCAGATGGCATCACACACCTAAGTCCAACAGGTTTTGTGTCAGTAATAAGCAACCTGACAATGTGATTCGCTTACTAACACTAACTAACAGGGCTGCTAGTGTTTACTGAACCATGACTAATTCAGTGTTGAGCTGAATCTGGGCACCAGCAACACAGAGGAGTATCTCAACTGAGCAGGGAGGTGCAATTTTTGTTTAGTATGTGGTATATAGTAAATAAATGCACTTTTGAGCAAAGGAGGTGATATAATAAGAGGCCACGTAGTTTTGGTCAGTAATCCAGCCCTGTCTCAACAACGTTAAAGTGAAAAATACGTTGCTCCTTCACTCCCGCTTCTTCTGAGTGTGTAGTCGTTAGTGACATTGTCAAACCATCCTAGATGCCCGTTACTGCAACCTGGTGGGCTGGAGTCACGACACATTCATAGGGTCTGCCCTTCGCATTTCATCTTCTCTACTCAGTGGAAGATCAACACTTATTGGTACATAGTCTATGACGTAAAACTAAGTTACCTTTAAAAATTTACGGCATGAACCCTAGGGACGTCTAATTTCCAGTACTGGAAGGGGTGTGCTTGGTTGTTGATACTGAATATCATATTTGTCAGGAACTACTTACACCACCTTTAATATTTGATTTGAAAGAGTATAAACACTATTTCCATTTTATTACCAGTAAGAAATCAAATGATTCTACGAGCCTTTTCCCCTATAATCTCTTTAACATGTTTCAGTTTGGCCTCAGATTATTGTAAACACTGCTCATTCCCAGAGCATAGTAGATGATGAGCGATAACATGCTCATCAGGCTCTTAGTTGATTATATGATGAGCAATCAGTGCTGAGTTAGCTACCAGGAGATCTGGCTGTGAAGTTTCCCCTTCCACTCAGAGCAACTTTAACAGAACATAAGCCTCCTGTGTGTGCCATTAGTGATTGTTTTTGTGAATTGACAGCGCGATTCATTGAGGGATCGGCAGGACTTGACCTCCAGATAACACTGCTGTCAGTCAGGTGAACACACTGTGACACAGCTCTTGAGCCCTCTCTCATGCCCGTGGTTGAAGGAGACAGGGGTTCCCTCTGGGGGCATGACCGGCACGTCACCTCATCTTTTGAACACAGGGAAGCCATATTGACTTTCCCAGTGGAGCGTGATTGTGCTTATTTATGCTTCATCAGTCTTTAAAGACCCCCACATCTTTCGGCAAGTTGCTGTTCACCTTGGCTTGAAGTTTTTTGACTGAATTTCAGCTTCCAGGGATCTCTGCTGGCTGACATTGAATTCACAAGTTGTAGATTAAAGTTGCTGATATTTTGTGTCAGTTTTCATGATGGCATGACCAGAAATTATTCAGTCCTTGGTCCTTTTGAATTGTTTTTTTGTCCATAGATGAAACACCATTGAACCACATTCAAGCACTGAAAAGAAATGCGTCAATTTGTGCTTAAAATACCAATCAGTTAAAAAAAAAATCATCCTCTTACAATTACATTGAATAGACAGAAATTAAAGTTTATTTCCATTTTGTTGATTACTTCAAACCAACCCTCTTGGTCTATACACTCACCAAGGTAATTGGGTAATTTTAGTTTGAATTTTATTCATTGCTACATTTGCATAAACATCAAATTAAAAAAAAAAATCAACCAATAAAAGAGCATGTTTGCTGCTTATAACCACTTTTCATTTGCTGTCAGTCTGCTCATGAAGTGAAAATATCAAAGTCTGTCTTAATTTCTATTTTTAAATCATCAATAACTAACATACATACAGTAAATTAAGACAGTCTTTAATAACGACATAGTCACAGGAAATTACTATCTCACTTAGCATTATACTGTGCATGTTTTTAGTAGGGGAGACTGGGGACGGTTATCACATGGGTAGAGTCTCACATGGTGGTTGTCAAGACTGGAAACAGGCGCATGCAGATTTTATTGAGAAAAAAATTCAAAGAACAAGTATAAGAAAGTAATTTTTTTGGCCAACACTAAACTGTGTTTGGTACTTTTACAACTGTAGATAAAATCATATGTCCTACAGTAAAATAAATTGTAGTTTCCTAGGCAAAACATGATGCACCCCCCCCCACTATGCTAAAGCAGCTAAATAATGGCTGACAGGGGCAGGGCGGGATATAGCATATATTTTAAAAGTGTTACAATCATCCTATAAGAATAATTTTAAAAAATATATTCATTTTACAGCATGCCAGTGCAGTAGAAGAGAAAGACTGAGAGAGGTGTGCCTTCTGATATTTTTAAAAAAGCATCCCCAATTCCAAAAAAGTTGGGATGTAAATAAAATGAAAATAAAACAGAAATGAAAACAGAATGCAATGATTTGCAAAACTCATAAACCTATAATTTATTTCCAATAGAACTTAAACAATGTATCCGATGTTGAGACTGATACATTTTACCATTCATGGAAAACATTAACTCTTTGAATTTGATGGCAGCAACAATATTGGCGTAGCCTCTGTTTTTGCTTCTTTTGGCTAATTGGTACAACTTTTCCCAGCATGTGTTTCAACCATAGACTGTATATATCGGTGGACAAAGTGACCCTGATGTCACCCATTAGTTTCTGAAGGGCCATTTTGAGGCCAATTGGGTTGTCACTTCCTGGATGGCATCTTGGAATTTGCACCTGTGGAAAAAACTTCCTGAATACCTGAGGTCTACTCAGCTCACTTAAATCAGGCCTGATAACACGATAGTTTACAGTTTTCGCTTAAATTCTTAAATAATGTCTTGTAAATGCGGGGAAGATTTGTTCTATTTTAATCCCTATGTCAATTTTAATGTGTTTTTGATTAATGTATGTTCTTATGTTGTTGTATGTTTTAAATCTAATTAATGTTCTTTTATTCTGTGATTTCCTTAATGTATTTCTATTCCTTTTGTAAAGCACTCCAAATTGCCTTGTGTATGATGAATGCTCTTCAAATAAACCTTGCCTTGGAGCCAAAAACAGGATGCAACCATCTTTGAATGAATGGCGGTGGAGCTACCGGATGGGAAAACAAATACTAACCACAGCTTACTGATGTAGTAAAACTTCACCAGGCATTGCCAAAGAAGGTCATATTACGGTGTTGGTGTACACACCCACAACTGCACTTGAGCTTATCGCCGGTAAAACTATGCCCATGCTGACTTGGTTCGACTTCGCTGGCAAGTCGAGTTACCTTAGTGACATTTCAATCAAACACGCAGCAGTTATTTCTCAGATTATTTGCTGTAATGTCTTAATAATGGAGTGAGAAGTTAAAGATGGTCCACTTATCAGAGGGTCCAAAAAAATGTATTCATTAGTATTGTCACAGAGATGTCCAATGTACCTCTATGGGAGTCAGTGCTTCTTGGAGCCCAGTGAACAGTGCCCCAGTGACCAACGGTGGTATTACAACTTTAAAGTACTTCCGTATACGCCTCATTGAACAGCCTGGGTCATTGCCCACTGGGTGAAACCCAACCTGTTGGTGGGGTATGTTATAACAAAAGAAAACCCTATATTTGACATTAACACCTGAAGTCTGTGATATGCTTGCAGGGTTTTGAATTGATGCCATCTGTATTAAAAATATATATAAAAGTTTGAAAACTGTAGCTCAAAATTTTTGAGTTTTAGGGGCTGAAGCAAAAAATGTTACAACCAAAAGTGGTATCCCCTATATTTTCTAGTTACAGTTGATTTTGTGCCCTAACTAGTCAGAATCTAATATAATCATACAGTCTCTTTGTAATTTGGGTTCATCAAGTTTCATGCTGGACTCAGCAAACTGAACAATGAATGGTGTTGTTAGCCCTGTGAACTTTGTCGACATTCTGACAGGCTGATATCTGTTTTTTAATAAACTCCTGTATCGGCAAGCTGATGTATCGGCCCAGCCCTCTGGCAGAGCCCATACTTCCATCAAGATATTATTGAAAATCACTGCTTGGAGGTATTGTGGCAAGAGATTCATTAGGCTTCTCTCTGTGCCTTAAAAATGACAAAGTAATAAAATAGCAGAATTGTCATATTGAAGAAGGATTTTTTAAACCTGAAAGCCACTCCCTAGTCCTGTACCATTCATTATCAGAGCTCTTCCTATAAATGTCTGGCACAAATTATATCTCTATTGCCCAAAACCAAGTCCATAAATAGCAACAAACACTGACCCTGACCTGCTGCCTTTTCTCATCCTCTCCTAACATACATAACAAACAAACAAACAGCAGATTTTAAAACAACAGTGAGAATATATCAGTGGCGGGATGTAGAATACGCATAGCTGTATGTGTGCCTAAATGCTCTGCTATTCAGTGTGCATCTCCCCCAGACGACTGATGGATTAATGACCTCTGAACAAGTTAATGCACAGGAAGCCACGGCAGAGACTTCAGAGGCTTCAGGCTCCCTCACCGCCACATAACAGCCATTAACCTCTCCCCTTATGCCAGCACAGGAGTTTATAATGACAAGACGCAGCAGGACTGTTACCTCAAATCACCCCGATCAACTGGAAATCAATGCTCATTGATCAGAGTATAGATTCCTTTTAGGGGTCGTCGTGATATAGAGGGAAGAGGCTGATTGACCGGAAGGGAAGGTTACAGTAACTCTGTGGTATGTTTGGCTTCTCTGATCTACAGCTAATGAGAAGCCCTCCTGTTGATGATTGATGTTGTACCTTAAACTGCACAGAAATCGGAAAAGAGCCGAAGGCAGAAGTAAGGAAACACATTTTAAGGGTGTTTAGGTGGAAAGGCTGCCAACCAGTGACAATCTATAAACAGGAAGGTGGTACGTGTTTGGTCAAGCATCAATGTTTAACCCACTGTGTGGGTGTGTGTGCATGCATGTGTGCAAGTCCACTTCTGGGTAATTGTCGAACATGCTGTATCTTCTATTTTTTATTTACCCGGATTTCAGATTTTGTGTGCTGCAATCATTTCATCATTCAGCAGCCCAGCCAGAGCAGTGGAGAGGTAAATAGTACAAACATCAACATATTTTTTCCTATAGTATTGCAGACATGAATCTTGTTCTCTGTCGCTGAGATCTATGGATGTGTTGCACTTTGCGGTTCCATCGGTGTTTCCTGGCACTGCTCAGAGGTGGCTCGGGTAAACAAACGGCTGCGGCTATTGACAGAGCTGTTAGGTTGTGCACAGGCCGATGTATTTTGTGTTGTAGGACGGCAGGCCTTTTGAAGACTGAGCTGCTGATTTGATACAGGGAGGCAGTGTTTGCCCGCATTTCCCCAGCACAGTGCTATCTACCTGGACAGAGCTGATTCCCTACATTGGTGATGCAGATATGTGTGTCTTTTTCTTTTATCTCTATGCTCAGACCTTGACTCACTCACTCACTCACTCAGGTTCTCTGACAATATCCCTGCACAACTACACACATGCACTTGTAGTTGAGGGGTCTGTCCGACGAACAATGGTGCAGAAGAGTTTTTGTTTGAGTGTGTGGACATAAGTATGCATACTGCATAAGTGTGTGTAGAGAAGCATGTGTTTGCGCGTGGATCAGGCACCACAACACCAATTACAACCCTATGCCTCGCTTTCGTAATATAAATGTAAATCAGCCTTTTAACTTGTACACAAGAACTCCTGGAGGGGGAGGGACAGAGACATGGTAAGCGAGAACCAAGTACCTCACCTCCAGATAATGATGTGTTTCCTTGCCATTACCATGCAGCCCATCACAAAGGTGTTGTGCTGCTTGAATATAGCGGTGCACCTCACGCTTCCCAGTGGACACTTGTTTAGGGCTTTTGTTGTTTATTCCAGTCTGGTTGCTGAATAAAATAGGCTCTCTCTCAGGTTGGAAAAGTGGACAGGGAGATAGCTAGTCAGTAAAGTTGCTCAGTCAGTAACTCAGATTACTGACCACTGTCTGCATCTCAAAGTGTCTCAATGGCATCATGATGATCTTGTCATTAACGCTCGGCATTTGTCTGTGATCTGAGGCCCATGAGGCACAATCCCATCTGAGCTTACTCTGTTTAATCTCGCCTCATTATTTTTCCATGCGGTAAACTGAGGGTAGGGGGGAGTTTTGATGCCATCTTTTTAATGGGGAGCAGAATCAATCACCACGGGAGCTTATAATAAATGTTCTCTGCATGCTTTCTTTGAACCCGTCCACTTCACCCACTGCAGATCTAGAAGGCTGTGCTCAGCAAAGACCTTTCTAATAAAGTCCCTTCTGATAGGACCTGATAAAGTTTGCTTCTGAAGTTTTTCCCATATATTGTTCAGACACGCTTGACTTTTTCAAAGCCCAGCCACCCTGGCTGAGTAAATAAGACTGATTGATGGTGATTCAAGATGCTCCTCCTTTGAAAACTTGACACCCGGTTGTCACTGGTGAGCTGAATAACAATCACAAACCTGTTGTACAACTCCTGATGAAATGTTGACACAAACCAAATTAAAGCAGGTTCATTGATCAGCAAAGACACAGGAGTTTATTTTAATTTTCAAAAGTTGATACTGCCTCCTTTGATTTGAAGTTTAAGATTCCGTCATAACCTCAAAACCGTAGCAAGCACAAGGTATCTTAGTGCTAATCATTTCTTATTTTTATTCATGTAGCACTCATATTTGACTTATTTCATGCTTTGGGTGAGGAAGCCTTTGCAGAGATTGAATCAGATGCAAATAATTGCACGGCTAGAAGTCAAGCAGTTTATACTAAATTGATGTTTTTGATGTACTGCATTTAAGAAGTTGCCTGAAGCCCAAATGGCCAAAAAACTAAAGGGGACTGAAGTTAACATTAATGATACCGATTGGATTTTATTCCATTTTACTAATTCATTTGGTATATTTTTTACTCATTTTGTTTATTTCATTTTTTTACTTGATCAATTTTGTTTCTTTTTCTTCACTTTCTTCATTATTTTGTTTTAGTTTAGTTTGTTATTTGCCTGAATATTTTATTTGTTTTTCATAATTTTTCTGGTGATTTGGCTCATTTTTGTGCATTCTCTTTGATCAATGTCTTCAGTTTATTGATTATCTCATTCATTTTAATGATTTTCTTCATGATTTTGCTACACCCTAGATGTCTGTGATCCACGACTAATGTGCAAATGTGGCAAAAACAGCTGCAAATCAAGAAGAATGTTTTTAAAGAATGTTTTCCTGCTCATTGTGAATGTGCAGTCAATGGATCAGTGATATTATGTCATTTTTGGGGTTTGCCAACTTCAAAATCTGCTTCTCCTTTGTGGAGTTTCCTACATGGAATAATGACATAAATCAGATATGGCCACTATGTGAATAAAACAAAAGGACAAATGGCATATCACACAAATCTCTCTGACACACTGGACTCATTCAGCCACCCACTCACTGCTGCTTGGCTCAGACCCAAATCATAAACAGCCCAACATGAGCCCTACTGTCCCCCACATCCATTAGCCTATATCTAACACGCACAGAGTAGGTATAAAATATGTTTCCAGCTTCTTCATTAAGTGGCAAGGGGCAAAAAAAGAAAATCACAAAAAATTACAGCCTTACACAAAAAAGACTCAAGCCAAGACTCAGTTAAGGTCCACCAGCCTTGTCACAGTAACCGAGTTGATAAGCACGGATGAGAAGCGAGACAGCCTCTGAGGGCATGCTGGGGGAGAGTGGAAGTTGATAAACAGCGAAGCCCTTGGACTGAGAGTGTAGTTTATTGTAGCCTTATCTAAAGTGATAATGGCACCACTGAGGGTCTAGTAATGAGAGATGAGTGGGAGGTAACCTTATAAAAGGCCTTAATGTCAGATCAGATAGCTGCTAGAGAAAGGTAGAGGAACATACACTCAATATTTTTCTCTCCGCGAGCCAGAAGGGGAGAAGACAACGCATTGGCTTGGGGAAGTATGGGGGGGCATTCTTAAAGTGGGTGGCCTTTGTGAAAATGATGCTATCTCCACAGCTGTCTGACTGTCATTCGGCGAGAAGCTGGAATGCTTTGGACGAGCAGGCAAGACAGCTTCAGTGAAAATAAACAGAGTATCTTGGTTCAAATGATGGGATGGAGTACTCTTTTTTTCCCCTCCCCCTCTCTATTTCCCATTTCAGATTTGCACCATTTTGTCAGGGTGTAAAGAGGTTGGAGAGCAGTGGAGTGTTGAGACTGGATGAGAGTGGGCACCAGACGGATGCATTTCTCACAGATTACGGTCAGATACTGAAGCCTTCCAGCGAAGCCTGCGGCTTTGCTTTTTTTTATCTTTATTTCAAGAGTTCACTTACAGCTGCAACCCCCCGCAAGAACTACCGTAATTTCCGCACTATAAACCGCACCTGATTATAAGCCTCACTGTCCAAAAATGTCACATTTTTAATTTT